>VZRQ01009876.1:1553460-1582257 GCA_013397975.1 Machaerirhynchus nigripectus
AGAGCGGAGAGAGGCGCGCGGCCGCTTGATTGACGGTTGCCACGGAGACTCCGTGGCCCCCCCCCTCCCGGCTCGGCGCAGCCAATGGGCGGGCGCGGCCGGGGCAGCGGTGGGCGGGGTCACATAGTCTTGCGGCGGGTGCGGGAGTCGCGGCGGGGGGAGCGGCGGAGTGCGGCCGGGATACAGCAGCGATCCCGGATGGTCACTGCGGGGCCGGGGGAAACCTGATCGGCCAGAGNAAAGGAAAACAAACCGAAACATGTCTTCTGCCTCCCCCGCCACGGACGACATCGTGATCGCCGTAGAGATCAAGGAGGAAAATGTGATGGAAATGCTCTCCGAAGCCCCCGACGGGCCCGCGCCGCCGCCCCCTCCCGCCGCTGCCCCGTTCCCCATGGAACACTCAGGCTCCGCCGCCGCCGGCGAGGAGGGAGCCGCGGAACAGGTACTGCTCCATACGGAACTCCTGGCCAGGAATCACCACGCTGCCTCCTCTCCCTCCTCTTCATCTTCTTCTTCCTCCTCCTCCTCCTCCTCGCAGACCCCTCTGGCTTTCTCCCCGGACCACGTCGCCTGCGTGTGCGAGGCGCTGCAGCAAGGTGGGAACCTGGACCGCCTGGCCAGGTTCCTGTGGTCTTTGCCCCCGAGCGATCTGCTACGTGGCAACGAGAGCCTGATGAAAGCCCGGGCGCTGGTGGCTTTCCACCAGGGTATCTACGCCGAGCTCTACAGCATCCTGGAGAGCCACAACTTCGACTCCTCCAACCACCCGCTGCTGCAGGAGCTCTGGTACAAGGCTCGCTACACCGAGGCGGAGCGAGCTCGGGGCAGACCCTTGGGGGCGGTGGACAAGTACAGGTTGCGGAGGAAATACCCCCTGCCCAGGACTATCTGGGACGGCGAGGAGACGGTCTACTGCTTCAAGGAGAAGTCCCGAAACGCGCTGAAGGAGCTCTACAAGCAGAACCGATACCCCTCGCCCGCCGAGAAGCGCAACCTGGCCAAGATCACCGGGCTGTCCCTCACCCAGGTCAGCAACTGGTTCAAGAACCGCAGGCAGCGGGACCGCAACCCTTCCGAGACCCAGTCCAAAAGGTGAGGGAAAACTTTTCCTCCCCGCCCCCTCTCCCGCCTGCCTTTCCCTCTCCCGGCTCTTTCTTCCCCTGCAAACATGGCGCTTACCTTCGGTGCGCCTCGTCCTCCCCTCCTTCCTCCTCCCCGCTCCCTCGCTCCCAACACACCCACCCGGCCCGGGCGTGCGAGGCGGCGTGGGGAAACTTCCCGGACCCGCCGCCCCGCGCTCCCGGGGGAGCTCCCGGCACGGGGGAGCCGCCGGGCGGACTCCCGGGAGGGGACGGGACCGGGGGTGTTTATTCCCCCCGTTCCTTGTTTTTATTCAATTGTCGCGCCTGACAGAGTTAATCATTGACGGCCGGAGGACGCGCGGGGTCCCGGCGCTCCCTCTGTTTTGAAACCTGACTCGGGAGCGGGCCGGGCTCGGGTTNCTTCCTCCGGGAAGGGACGGGAAGCGGGGAGAAAGCGCGGGGAGGAGGGGGAGGAAGGGAGCGGGGAGAGAAGGAGGGAAAGCGGCCGGCGGAGGGGGCCCCAAGGCATTTCTCAACCAAGGGCGCGATTGTGCCGCCGCGGCCCCTCTCCGCGGGACACATCAAAGGGCGAGGGGGGAGGGAGGGGAGAGCGACCGAAAAATGCAGCCGAGGGCGGACCAGTCAGCGAAAAAACCCGGCGCAGCCCCGGGCGGAGGCACAAAGGCCGCCCCCCATCCCTCCGTCCCTCCCCCCGGCCGCCGGGCACGGCCGGCGGTGCCTCCGCCGGCACCGGGGGCAGCGCGGGCCGGGATCTCCCCCTTCCCCCGGGCCGGGGGCGACTGGCAGAGCCCGGAGGGTCCGGCGGCGCTTCCCGGCCTTGCCTCACCTCCCAGCGCTTTGCCAAATGGCCGCGGCCGGTCTCACACGTGTGGACACCCCGGGCCGGAGGAGGGGGGCCCAGGCAGTCGCCTTCGGTCGCCGGGGTGGAGGAATTTATTTACAACTCCATAACCCAGTCTGTAAAGTTTCTCCTCGGCGAGTGTTTGGTTTGATGTGTTCTATTCTAAGCGACCTCCTCCCTTGGCTTCAGTATTCGTTTAAAGTGCCTTGTAAAGGCAAAACACAGAAAAAAAATATTCGTGGAAACTCTCACATACTTGTGTCAAAGCAAGAAGTACAGAGATCCTGGCACGCCGTGGTAATGCAATGTCATCTCTCCATCTTTTCCCATAGCGAGTCAGATGGCAACCCTAGCACAGAAGATGAATCCAGTAAGGGGCGGGAGGATTTATCTCCCCATCCGCTCTCCAGCTCATCCGACGGCGTTACCAGCCTCAGCCTTCCCGGCCACATGGAGCCTGTCTACATGCAGCAGCTTGGAAACACTAAAATAGCCTTGAGCTCGTCTGGTGTTTTGTTGAATGGGAACCTCATGCCTGCCAGTACCTCTCCTGTCTTCCTCAATGGTAGCTCGTTTCTTCAGGGACCCAACGGTGTCATACTCAATGGACTCAGCGTGGGCACTTCGCAGACTGTTACCTTAAATTCGCCCAAAACCGCATCGAGTGTTGTGAGCAACGGGGTGTCCATCACTGACATACTGTCATCATCATCATCAGAAGATGTTAAAGACTTCAAACTCCTTCAGGCTTCGGTCCCCAATGCCACAGCAGCCTTCAGCCCTAGCAACATCCCAGTCACTTTCCCAGGATTGATACCGAGCTCAGAGGTGAAAAGGGAAGGCGTAGAAACTGCTGCTTCCCAGGATGGAGGCTCCGTAGTTACTTTTACTGCTCCTGTCCAAATAAACCAGTATGGCATTGTCCAGATCCCCAATTCAGGAACAAATGGCCAGCTGCTGAACGGAAGCATTGGTTTTTCTTCTCTGCAGCTGCCTCCTGTTTCTGTGGCAGCTTCACAAGGTAAAAGCTTTGCCTCTTGCAGTAAGGGGTATGAGGAAAAAGTTGGAATCAGGCACGCTTAGCATTTTAGAAGCTGTGGTCCTTTTCTTCCAAGGTATCAACATTGTATCTCAGCCATGGCCACACACAGAACATCAAATAATACCTTTGCCTCCCTTTATAGTGGGTTGTGCTCGTGGGCAGACCGTTAGATGAGGCTGAGCTCCTCTGTTAAGAGCATGGAAGGAGGCCTGGTAATTTACACCCCTTTCATCTCATGCTGTTCACAGAAGTCTGTGATACGAGTCTTCACAAATATCTGTAAATTTTACATGTTTCAGTAATTCAAAATATTCCCCATTTGCCATTGAATTCTTTTAATGAAAAGGTTCCTAAAAATGAAAATTATGGCAGCTGGAAATTGTTACCGTTGTTGTTCTTGTGGTGGTTGTTTTGGTTTTTTGTTTTCTTAACGAAGGCATTTCACCAAAATACATTTTGAATTACTGTAGACACAACAAGACCAAGCAGTTGCTTGTACATTTTCTGTTCCATAATTAAGAAAGATTAAACTTGAGGGAAACAATAGATGTAAGCATTAGCTCGTAGATATAAAATGTGAGGCTATTTGGATAAAACTGCCCTCAGTCCAAGGGAAATATGTCATCACAGGTTCATGTGCCAAGTGTGCAGGCTCCTCCCCAAGTTTGCTTTAGAGTTGGTCTTAACATACCATAGTCTGAATCTTGCAGCTGGCCAGGAAGAATCCCAGGGAGCACAAACCTAGTTCTGAATCCCTTTTTTGAAGCAGGTCAGTTAAAAAGCACGATTGAACATCTTTGTTACTCATCGGCCACCGTATCTTTGATTATGAAAATGATTAAATCAGAATGATACTCTCTACTTTCAGGAGCTGTGAGTACTATAATGAAAGTCAGATTGTGCTCATGTGCTTCTTTGAATTTAATGTGTACAGGGTGTGAATTATTCTTGCTGAAGCACAGGGAAGAACGCTGAGGCTGTGGAACCACATTTCAAATGGCTGCACAATTATAAGGTCCTAAAATGTGGCACTCACAGGCACTGTTGGTACACAGTTTAACCAAGATTAGAGAGAAGACATTTAGTCTGAATGCCACCTGTAATTACTAAAGCCACTTAATCCACATGCTCCAAGGCATAAACTAACAGCCAGCAAAGGTGAGAAAGAAAGTTCTGTCCTTTAAGTATTGTAGGACTATTGTATTTGAAAGTCCTAAGATTCGTAGTAAGCTCTTCTCTGACCATTCTCCCCATTGTTAAAAATACTGATTGCCCACTGGAGAGTGATCCACCATATCTCTGGTGCACAGAGAAGTTCTGGTTTACTTGGGTGGATAGCTGGCTGCCTATTCCAAGTGAAGCATGCTGCAGGCTATTTTGAGTAAGCCCCAGTAAATAATACTGACAGGTAACTTCAAGTTGCCTGGCTTTATTATTTTAGTTTACCCATATGCATAACGTCTTCCAAAAAATTCATCCTTGATTAACTTAAATTAATAGGGAGCTAAAATATTCCCCATGTGAGGAATTCATCTTCAGTGCTGTTCTAAAAAATTCGGCTGTGTCCAACTGTAGTCTCTTACAATTAAACTGCGTTTGAGAAAGAGAGGTGTTCCAAGTGGGACTCAGTCCCAAGAGCCAGTATTTCTTATTTTAGGAATTACCATAATGACAACTGACGTGGCATGTCCAGTGAAAACAACTTCAGGTCATCTCTGGCCACCTCGTCTTGCTTTGGCTCACTGCGGCATCACTCGAGCAGTGCCATGGCGTTCGGCAAGGGCAGGCAGGGCTGGGTGACTTTTCACAGCGTGGTGGATGTGGTAGGGTCAGGATTTCAGAAAAACATGATAAAGGAAGGTGAAAGGGAATAGAACCGAGTGCTTGAGGATTACCTAGTTAAACCGATAGAAATTAGCGGTTTTTCGTGTTTTCTGTGCAGGTTGACTCGGGCAGGTTCTGCCCAGCAGTAGTGGATTTCATGTGCCGTGTCTCCAGTTCCCACACACAAGCTGTAGTCTGTCACTGAACTATCTTTAATAGCTTTTCATGCTTCTATTCTTAGATAGAAATTGAGTGGTGGCAACTAGTGAAGGCCAAAGCACATTCATTTTAGTCACATGGCTGGGGACTGTTTGCCCCTTAATGAGAGTCTGAAAGATACCTAATCTAGTATACCAGAAACTTTATTTTTTTAACTTTCTAGAAGTAATTTCTATTAACAGCATTGATTTCTTTACACCAAGTTTTCTCTCACCTGCTACAAAAATTGCTGTTGGGTGTTGCATGAAATATTGATGTATTTGTGTACTGCAAAGGCAAAAAAGACCAGGACTGCATAACTCTCTACCAACTGTAATATCTGTTTTCCTTTCTCTTGCTTCCCTTTGCCTAGGTAATGTTTCAGTAAATCCCAGCACATCTGATGGAGGAACTTTTACAACTGAATCTTCAACAGTGCAACAAGGAAAGGTTTTCTTCAGCCCCCTCGCTCCGAGTGCAGTGGTTTATACAGTTCCCAATTCAGGCCAGGCAGTAGGATCTGTCAAGCAAGAAGGACTGGAAAGAAGCTTGGTGTTTTCTCAGTTGATGCCAGTCAGTCAGAACACGCAACTGAACGTCAGCATGTCTTCTGAAAATATATCCAGCGCAGGACTCCAGTCCCTGGCCTCCTCGTTAGTGAATGTAACGCCCTCACATAATTTTTCGCTCACACCACCAACTCTTTTAAATGCTGCAGAACTGAGCTCTGGTATCTCGGAGAGCCAGTCCATGTCATCGCCCGTGACCAGTACCTCTACGGTGATATCTATCAGCAACACTAACTATGCAACCCTTCAGAACTGTCCCCTCATCACCAGTCAGGATCTGTTGTCCATTTCCACAGCACAGCCCGTGCTTGGAGAAATAGTTTCGACAAGTGGAGACCGTGTCAGCCACCCCCCTGCACAAGTGCACCAGGATTTTGGCAGAGAGCACAGGTTAGTTCTGCAAGCCGTACCTGATGTCAAAGAGAATTTCTTACCTAATTCTGAGAGTAAGTCAACTGGCAATTTAATGATGCTGGATTCCAAATCTAAGTATGTTATGAGTAACATGGTTGACACGGTATGTGAAGAACTGGAAACGGACAAAAAAGAACTTGCCAAACTGCAGACAGTTCAGATGGATGAAGTTATGCAGGACTTGTAACTTTTTTTTTCCTTGCTTTCTGTTTTTAATAGATAAGTCTCCTGTTGACGCCCTAACAAACACTGAGTGGAGTGTTTGTGGGGTTTTTTTTTTGTTTGGTGTTTTTTTTTTTCATGTAAAGAAACCAGAAGAACATTTAAGTGGTCTGAATCGATGTACAGAGGAATCTCCGGCAGTGGAATTAGGTTGCCACACTTGGTTTGCATGCAGTATTCTCTTTTAAGCAGATTAAAGGAGAAAGGAAATGGCCAGGGCAAGTACTGAGGAATGGGTACAGGTTTGGCTACCAGATACTACCCTGAAAATGTAACTAGACTCTCCATAATACAACATACTCTTAACAGTAAGTATACACTCCTAACTTCAGACAGAAAACAAAAATCTCACTCCAAAATGGTAAAAACAATGCAGTCATTTTTTTTCTGTTTACTTCCAGTCCATGGGCATTGAGAGATTTCTAAGGAACTCTAGACGATACCTCTCTGGCTACTTTTATGTTGTTTGAGGTTAAGAAACAAAAAAAAATCATAATATTGTTACCAGTGTGTTTGCTTTTTTTCCAGCAGACTTGCATTCAAACCAAAAATCTCACATCAATCATGTACAGGTTTCTAAATGCTACAGCTAGCATTTTGTCAGTGCACCAGAAAAAGCATCATTTGAAACTCTAATTATGCAATTCAGAAGCTTTCTATCCAGTATGAATGTAAATATTATTTCAGTTCTTATAAAGGAGACTTTTTTTTTATTAGTACAATGGATTTTATTTATGGTTTATGTTCCCTTTCACTTTAGACACAATGCATTGAAAAGGAAAACGTTTTCTGGCTGTTTAATTTATTTTATTGTTTGAGCAGGAAGTAAGCGTAGTTATTTCTGACAAGGTTTTACTTTTTTGTAGTTTTTTTCAAGCAATAGACTGTAAAAGTAAAATGTTAATCACACTGAAACTAGAAAATTAATTCCCAGTCTCACAAACCCAGGAGGTCACTGTTTCTACCCCCTCTGTCTTTGTGTTCAGGGGTTTTTTTGTTTGTTTTTTTAGTAATTTGCGAATTAGTTGAACCCTTTTGTGTATTTTTTACAGAATTCCACGTGCCTTTCTTCCTAGTGGCCTTATCTTTGTTACTAAAGCACAGTGGCAGGAGGAATAAAAACACTGATTTGCAAATATCCGTCCTCAGGGCCAAATCCTGATGCCTTGCTTCTGCAAGTGGACCCGCTGACTTGGGTGCCCCTGCTTGCACGAGTAAGAAGAGTTTTAGGAGTCTTTTGGACAGCGTGGGTGACATTTCCTGGCAGTGCAGAGAGCCGAGGATGGGTCCTTCTGCACCACGTCAGCAGGGCAGGAGGAGTCCGCAGAGGCAGCGCGGGCAGCGCCCTTGTGCCAAGGGAAAGCGCTTGGCTCTGGCCTCAGGCAGATGAGCAGGAAAGGTTGGATGGGCAGGCCAGGGAAGGGAGCCCCATGTTTACACAGGCCCATTGGCCAAACAGCCCGTGTGGGAGGGCTTCAGCTGCTGGTCGAGCAAGGCCCCCATCCAGGAGTGCAGTTGAGTGTGTATTTATATACATCCTCCCAGGAGAAGCAGCCTGGGGGCTGATGGTGGGAACTGCAGCTGCCCAAAGGGCTCTGGGAGCGGCCGTGGTTCCTTCCTGGCTGGGGATGGGTCTCCCTGGGGACAGCAGAAGCAGGTGGGCGCTGGGCAGGTGGAACAGATCTTAACCTTTCCTCCAGAGGAGTTTTTGTAGCATGGAAAAGCACATCCTTTAAGCTTTAAAATAATAGTAAGAATTCAGATGTACAAAAATGACATGCTGTTAATCCTTGTGGGTTTGGTTTAGTTATATTTTATCCTAATGTGAATATATACAATAACTAAAGCATGTGTTCATCCTCATCAGGGGCCTGGTCCGAAGCCTTTGGAAGGCGATGGGAAATGTTTTCATAAGCTTCTGTGGGGTCTGAATCAGGCTCAGGACAAAACAAGATCACTTGTAAAGGACAAAAAAATCGGAAAGGAAAGATAACTGAGGTGGCATATCCCAGTGTGTTTGTCTCGGTTTTAACTGGTTCCATGGAAAGCTTTTGGGGAATGAAGGTTTTTCCGCGCGCCGTGAGCGCGGCATTGGCATTCTCATTGTAGTTTTGCACTATATTGCGTATTTTGCAAGGTTTTCTGTGGAACCCTGAAGCTGAACTCTATCGGTGAGCGCTGGAGTCCACGCTGTGAGCCAGAGTCTCCAGGGCTGCAGGGAAAAGTGCAGGGAAAGGGGAGAACGAGTGTGCAAGGGGAGCACTTGCAGCTGTAGAGTTGCCAGTGCTCTGCAGGCAGGAGCAGCCCGTCAGCAGTTGGCTGTCCCCACGTGCTCCCAGGCAAACAGGGTGTTTGAGGCAAGCGCTTTAAAGCAGAGATTATCACAAGCAGGACATGGAGCTGTATGTTCCCCTGGCACAACTTTCCCTGACATTCCCGGGAGCTCCGCGTGAGCAGGGAATCGGATAGTGCAGCGTTCTCCTATCCGCTCTGCTTGTTTATCGGTTTGCTGGGCCCCAGCATGAGCAATCTGTTTCCCACCTCTTCTTCACCCATGTAACTAAGATGGTGATGACAGTAGCAGTAGCTGTATATGCTTTGCATGAAATCATTCAGCCGTTTGGAAAATTAGAAATACCCTGTACCGCTGTCATTTTAATGGAGAATGTGTACTTGGCTCTGAAGGAGTTGATGGTGGATTAACATTTGGTCTGTGAAGCTCAGACTATATTTGGAGGCAAGCTAGGGAATATTTCAGAGCAGTTGTTGGTATGATCATCTCTCATAACTGAAGAGACTGTGGTGTTACAATAGTACCAGTTACTTTATTTTTAATTTTTCCTTCTTTGCATTGGTTGTGTTACTGAGGCTCTGAATTCCATGGCTTTGCAGCACAGTTGATGTGAAAACTGTGTATGTTGTTACAGTGGCACGTTTCTTGGAGTGTCTGGTACTTCTAATAGGAAACTTCCCACTCTTCAGTGGGAGTGGAGGATGTACATAAAAGCAGTGTTTTGGGACAAAGTAAGATTAATCTATTCTAGTCTTCCAGATATCAAGTAACTTCTTATTATCTTTTACTCTTTCTTTCTTTCTCCCATTGAAAATAAGTGTCATTCCCTCCAGTTAATGTAGTTATAACCTCATGTTTTCTGCAGGTACATATGCACAATATAAAGACTCATTGCACGGTACAATGTGTTTAAAATAGAAATTTAAGTAAGTAGTTTTACTCCTTACAAAGGTAAGTTTTTATTTGGTGGCCCTCAGGCAGGCAGGCTCACTGCTGTCAATAGACAGTACTCAAAGCCCCAAAAAGTGTCCAGGGCCAGATCTTTGGCTGCTGTAAATAAGGCATTGCTCCACTGATTCCCAAACCAAGGATTTTTACGTGGTGTTTAGGGGATTTGGATGCTGGTCTCCCGTGCCTGGGAAGGCAGTGAATGTCCAAGCCCCACAGACAGCCCTTATTATCACATTCTGTTGTTTAAATGGAAGGTATGTCTACCTGGCATACACATTCCTTCTCTTCCCTCCCTCCCTGTTATGGATGAGAATAAAGGATCATTTCGACTTCACATATGTTTGTAACTTCTAAGTCCTCTGGAAATCTTACAGAAAACATTGCCAAATTCTACTACTTTTCTGGTCCCAGACTCAGCTTTGAAAAATATGCTTCAAGTTCAAGCAAATTCTTACAAAGCACGATGTTAAAAAACCCCTCTCTTTTTTACTACTTTTGCTTGAAGCTGCCTGTTTCACCCCGAGTTTTGCAGAAAGCCAGAAACATGTTAAATTGAATGCTGTGTGTGGACAATTCGCAGCATTATCCCTGTGGTCTTACCTGCAAGGACATTTCAGCAACGTAAATCACAGACATCTATTGGCCAGGTCCTCAGCTGGGCTAAACTAGCACGTTTGCAGGGACTTTAATGTCCTTTCATGCCAGCTGGGAATATGGTCCGTTCATTTCACTGGTGTTAGGTCAGGGACGGATTTGGCCCAGTACACAGTGGCAGCACAAACCAGAGCACAAGGCTGACACTTGGGTAGAACCAGTCACAGTCTATCAAAGGATATACCTCTTCCCATTTACTGCTTTCCCATACCTGTGGATTCAGGAAGACTCATTCAGAAAGCGACTTTACCCAGAAGTGAGGCTGGAACTGTTGTTATTACTCTCAGTCTGAGATTGATGACAATAATGGACAGGTTTGACTTCAAATCCTGTAAAATCACCTCAGTAATGATTTTCAGTTAAATAAATCAGGGTGGAATTTGGCCCTGTGTGCACGGGAGCTTTTCATGTACATAGATTTCCAGTGTCTGTGCACTTTTCATAGCAAGGGCAGATGAACAAGAGGGTACATCCCTCCAGAATCATGTGAAATGTGTGTGCGGGGCTCTGGGGGCATGAACTGCCCGGTGCTTGTGGTTGAGAAGAATGTCAAATCATCAAAAAGAGTAGTAATTTTATAATTCTGAAAACAAAAATAATGGTATTTTTAAAAGTGAGGATACCTGAAGTCTTCCTGTATCTCCTAGCAGTTATTATCTTGAAGGATATTTTATACCTTAGTTGTATGTTTCATATAATTTAAAACTTGCTTCTTAAATTTCTGAACTCAAGGAGGGGGTGAATCTTCTGGCTTTCAGGATTCACATTCAGAGGATGTTTGTACTTTTGCTGCATGTACTGTTTGTCCAGAACTAACCAGTTATTTCTCCAGTATGGGTTTTATTGTGCCTTACAACAAATATGAAATTTAAGCGGAATGTACGCGTTAGAGGAGGGAATAATCAAGAAGACTTTACTGCACTGTTAGGTGATGCTGCCCCAGAGTGAATCATCAAACATATCTGTGCTTAATTACCCAACCAAAGAGATCTAAAGTATGTATGTTTGTTGTACTGTAATAGGGGTTTGTGCCTGGACAATTAAGTGTTTTATTTGTATTCTGAGATGATGTGAACTTATTTTTCTAAACACTATACTGAATAAACTTTATATTTATACACATCTTGAGTAAATATTTCTGTTTGGGTGTCATGTGAGGGCTTTGAATTTTGAGTTAGAAAAGCAATTTGAAGTAGAAACTTGGCTTCTAATGACTCATCGTGAAAGGTGGTGGCAACTGGGAATGCCTGTGCTTGCCAGGGATTTATAAACCCTATTTAAGCAAGAGTGAGGCTTTCTGTTGACTTGAGGGGGTTTTGTCGGAATTCTAAAATACTAAATTAAAAAACATAAATCTTATACCTCATATTGAACCTATTTGTGTCTCAAACCAAATTTATACCATAATTAGTTAGATACTATTAAAATCTACTTCCACCTGCTAGTTAGGACTAGTCAGTATTTACTTGTGGCTCCCATGACATTGGCATGCTTTCTGTGTCAAGGGCTTTTTTTGGGTGGGTGTATTCCTATTTGCTGAATTCCTGTTTGTTGAAATTTTTCTTTAAAATGTTTCACATAGTGTCAGACTTGGTTTTGGCAGCCTTTTGAGAACAGCTTGAAATGTTATGTTCCCCTGATATTAAAGGATTTAAACACATTACCATATTACTTCAGATCTGTGTTCCAAGTACCAGGATTGCCTGGTTACGATTTTGATGCCAAAATGAACTACAGTAAATCCAAATAGACTAATCAGTGCAGGTGAAAGAGTTTCCCTCACTGAAGCTATATATACATTAGAGATAATTAACAGCTTGCACATGCCAGCAGGAAAACACCCTTCTACCCCCTAAATTGTGTTTAGGCCATAGGAAGCAAGGTGAGGTCTGAGAGATGTTGGGTTTTTTTTAATAGATACAGTTAAAAACATGAAATCCGTTCTTATTCACTGTATGAAATGTTCTTATTCTCAAAGGCATTACCTTAGTGCTTTTCACCATTCCTCCTCCACCTTTCCCATTCGTCGCAGCCGCGTCCTGCTCGCTCCTCGCAGCTCCACTGGCAAAGCACAGGGAGTCACCTCCCAGCCCCGGGAGCATCTCCCCTCTCTGCTTGAGGCTGATCCGACTCCGCAGCTGCCAAAGTAAATCCAGTTGCCCGGGAGCAGCCCTGAGGTACAGCCAATCGCCTCGTTGCCCAATTCCTGTTTCCTTCCCAGAAGCAGCGCGCTTGACTCAGTCCTGTTCGCGGCGCTTCCCGCTGCCGTGCTTCGGTTCTGCCCGAGCAGCAGCTCTGCGATGATATTTTCCTGCCCTGCAGATACCAAATCCCAAACTGATCCCCAGGCAGCAGCTCTGTCCCAGCTTTGCTTGCAGCAGGAGCTGAGGATCTAAAGCCATCCTTCACCCTGGCTGGGAGCAGCTTCTCTGGTTTCCACCTCACGATGCAGCCGGGGGAAGGAGCACCAGGACCAGCGCTGCTGGGCTGGCTCCAGCCAATCCCCCGGGAGGGGAATTCTGGCTGTGCAGCCCCCACGCTCTGGATGAAGTGCAGGGGTTTGAGAGCAAGCGAGGAGCGGAAAGTCTCAGCAGCGTATGCAAATGGCCAAATTCTCCCTGAGCAGCCACCCATGCGGTATGCAGGATGAATCATGTCCTAACGGAGCGCATTCCTGCTACTTTGGAGGGCTTCGCAGATGTGTTCCAGGTCACCCTGAGCGAGAAAACCACACACAGCCACGGTTCCTTCTCCCCTGGCAGCCCGTGCACAGATGGAGAAAAGGGGGACAGCACCTTTGGAAGGGTGGGCAGCTGGCTCCCCGAGCCCCTGCCTTTCACACAGGACCTGGGGATGCTGGAAGAAGGATGAGGGGCTGCCAAGGCAGTAGCTGGGGTAGAGCTGGTAGTAGGAAGACTCGGGGAGATGGGTGGTTTCTCTTGATCTAGCGGGGAGACAAACTGGGAAGGGAGACAGTGTTGGAAGACAGCACTTATTATCCTCTATATTTGTCTTGATTTTTCCCTGGTGCCAGATCAGAAGGGGATTTTGCTGCTCCAAGAGGCAGAGGTTGGGTTGGTAAAACAAGATTTTAATATGAATACTCACAGCTTGAAAAGCAGAGGTCTCCTTCCAGGCTGCATCCCCTGTTGTGGAGATCTCTGGCTGCAGAAACCTCTGGGCTGGAATCTTAGGCCAGTATATGGATGCAGATCACATTTTTAATATAAAAATACATTTTAGAAGGAAAATGATTCCCAGAAATAGGAATTCATCTGCCAAGCAACGTGCACATAACCGACTTCACACTTAGAGGTGCCAGAAAGTTCAGGAATGAGACCAACAGTAAAAAACCAACACACGTGTGAAAAATCTACAGCATTAAAGCCAGATTCAATAAAAATAGCACCTAGTTTATATGCTACAGAAGCTGGCACATGCCTGCAAAAGCTGAAAGAAAGAGATAAAATGTTCAGGAGTTGCACAGAGTCCAGAGGAATGGAGCAGCCCTGGAGCAGTGTTGATGGTTTCTCAATAACTCATGTACGATACTCTCCTGTGTAAGTGCTTTAATTCTTCATCCTGCTACTTCTCAGGCAGAAAGACACAATTTGGAACACTTGAGGCTGATCAATAAGCTTTGTCGTGGCAGCCAAAGTGCTTTGTGATAGACCTTATGAAAGGACTCCCAGAATGTTACACCGCATCTTTTTCTTCCCTGGTCTGCACGCTGACAGCCGGCGATTTCGGTGTTCGTGGTATCCCTTACACCGCCTGCAGCTGAAAATGCAGCCCCTCCCCTGAGGCGCTTACAGTGCACAGAAATAAAAGCAGGCTGGGAGGAGAGAAGAGAGGAGAGGAGGGGAGGGAGGCGAGGTGATGTGCCCGGGGCGATGCAGGCAGTGGGTGGCACAGGCAGGTTGCAAAGCCAGGTCTCTGACTCCCCCTGTTGCTTTGCCCACTGGCTCACGCCACCTCCTCGGGATCCCAATCCCGCATGGATGCAACGTCCCTTGACAGCAGCAGGAGGACTTGCTGCTGACACCAGAGCTGAGCTTGCTTCTTTCATTTATTTACTGTGTTTACAGCCACCTTCTCATGCCGACCAATAGTCCTGTTGATAAATAGGCTGGCCCTGGACCAGCATCCCTGAGCCTCCAAGCACACAGGCTCCAAAAAACTGCTTCTGCCGAGATCACCACATCAGGGTGATGCACATGCAGGCCCTGAAGGACTCCAAAGCCACCCACTTCCAGATCAAGGCAACCTGAGAAAGGTTTGACTCATCTCCCACCAATTCCAAGGAGCCGAGGGGGAGAAACGCTCAGGGGAATGAGGAAGGGTTAGCCCAGAGCCTGAGCTGTGCATGCTCTTGCATGTCCTAAGTCCGTGGTTTCTTAAAAGAATACATTGAGAACAAATGCCAATTTAGATGTTACTCATGTCCTAGGGAGGTGCTGGGCATTTTGCTATTTACTGCTGCTTAATCAAACCAAGGCAGGCCAGGAAATCAGAAGGCAGTTCTGAAGAGCAACCCTCAATACCATCCCAAGCACATTTACAATGCACATACAAATATAGACATTGTCTGTAATGAAAAACATTATCTGCTGTGTTGTATGCATGCAGGTGAATGCGAGCAGTGACCAGCTCAAGACTAAAGACAAAAAATCTGTATTTTGAGGTTTGCTATGAAGTTGTGCAAGAGGTGCAGCCTCTTCTCCCTCTTGCAGACAATGTATGTTAGAGCCCAGTCCCAAAACTCCACCACAGACAGGTTCAGATTTCCTCAGAGCCTGTGGCAGAAGAGCAGCAGAGGCAGCAGGGGCTGACTGCCCTGTTGGTGCTGTCCTTGGAGGAGAGGCAGACTCGAGCAGTATCAGTAAGAGAGAGAGCTGCAAACCCTGGGGAGGTGACACCATCTGCATGTCGAGGGATTTAGGCCCGTCACACCCCTATGTGGGGAGTCATATCAGCTTCTGAAGGCTGCTATAGCCCCTCTCCTCATCTTCCCTACTAATGTAATGGTGTTCTCCCCAGAGCTTAAAACATTGAGGTGCTTTTACGTCTTACATCACCCTCAGGGTTTGGTGTCCCCCAGATTTGCCAAGAATCCAATGAACCCCAGGCCAGAAAAGTAAGACTCACTTTTACACATCTGCCCGCAAGGACAAGGACTGGGTGCAAGACCACAGCAGGCTCAGCCTCCAGGTTGAGCCCCTATGGTATCTTCCCCATGTATTTTTTTTGCTTGTGACCTCCCCAGATAAATTCCAAGGGGGGAATTTAGGGGCTGCTCTCATTTGCCATCTTCCCCTCAGCCCTGCAGACCTCTTGATATGAGGTGGGACCCAGGACTTCCAAAAACAGCGGTACCTGGCAGCAGGCTGTTGACAGCAGCCTATTTCGAGGTCTGGCTTTATCAGGGAGGGCCTGGAAGCGCTCCCAGGAGCACAGGGCATGCTGCACATTCCAGGCACGGTCGCCTTGCACTGACCAGCAGTGCTGTGGGATGCCTGGTCCCAGGGCAGACATCACACAGCACCAGCCAGCCCCCTGTGGCTCCAAGAAAATTCACTGGCCCAGTTCAGAGGTGCCAGGAGGAGATTTGGCACCTCCTGCTACACTCAGTCGGTCTCAGTGAACCCCATTGGGCCTCAGTTTCTCGTAGCTATTGGGGGTTTTTCCCCTTGTTCAAACCAAAGGCAGAATTAACCTGAGCCTAAGGCCAGGACAGCTTCATCCCATTCCTTTGGAAAAATCAGTCCCAGCAAATGAAACCGCTTGACCAGTTGCTCATGGCTTGTGTTTGTTACCCAGTAATGGCAGCAAGCATTACTCTCACCACCTGTACGTGGTGAGAAGCACTCCTGGTCCTTCCAGATTTCTTCACCAAGACTGAACCTTTTTCACTTACATTTTGAATCAGTTTGGGTTACAAAAGCAAGACTGGTTTCAGGTGAATGATGCTGATGACAAACAAGGAATAGTCATTTGCTGGTGGCCTGCAGGACCAGCCACTCAGAATAAAGTACAAGGTAGAGTCTATTTCTGTTCATCTCTTTACTGTTCTCAATTGTTAGGATCTTTTTAGAAGCCATAATAAATTAATGTGAAATAAGCAGCTGTTTTTAACACACCCATAATACTGGAAGGCAGTAGGAGAGCTATACCTAAGCCCAAAACTAGACAACACTCCTGCTTAGGTTTTACCAGAGCCAAGTCCAGTGGAAGAAGTGCCTCCTGCCCTGCAAACTCTACTCCCATCACAGGCACCACAGGATCCTGTGTTTCAGGATCCTGTGAAATTTGTGCAGAATCATCGGTTTATCTGCACTTAATAAGCACACCCTCTTCCAGCATCCAAGATGTCCCTGCAAACACTGCCTAACACCACGCTGAGCAGAAACACTTGATCAAGAAATCGTGGTATTTTGACCTGGAACCACGAGACAATTGATGTTTCAGGACCATTTCCCACCCACCCTAGGGAGGCTTTGCCCAGATCGCATTTCCCCAGTCCGCTGGGGCATGGAACAGCACCAAAGGCTGGCGGATGCCAAGCTCTGTCACATCTGATGGCTCTTCCCTTTCCAAGCAGCGTATCATGTCATCAAAGGCAACGAGGCTGGCATGACATGATTTGAGAATCCCACTTTATAGCTGGTAGAAATCGAATCCCAGCAAGTCTGTCAGTAATGATATATTCCAGATAATGCAGGATTGAAATCTCCCGGCCCCCAGTCTCAGTCTTATACTTAAGCAACACTCTGGTTTGTCAACTTTCACAATTTATGGGCTGTGCAATATTTAGTAGATGGTGAGAAAGGGGAAGCAGGCAAGGGTGTTATGGCCACAGCTTCCTGCTCAACTTCATTCTTAACTTCCCAGTTTTAAAATATAGAAAAAAATTTGGAGATACTGAAGGTCTCCCAGTGAGAATACATATAAATTTGGGTATATCACATCTATCTATCTCAAATCAGCATTTTATTTCAAATCTGGTGTTGCCTCATGCTGTCCAAGCCTTTGGGTCTGATAGCACTGTGTGCAACAAGACACTTCAGGAAAATACACAAGGGTATAAAAAAAGGGGCCGTTTTAGAAATAAAATTAATAAATGGCCTACAACTTCAAGAGAATATTTGTCAAAGCTGCCTCTGGACCCAAATTTCCATAAACTTAAAATTAGGCTTCTGATTTAATTTTGTAGACTATTGCAGTATAATCAGTAAAGCTAATAGCTGATTAAAAAAAAATCAGTATAACTCAAGTAAAAGAAACATTTCACTGACCTAAAAACAACTCCCCCAAAAATAGCTTACAAATTCATTTCTTACAACCAGCACTTGTAAAAGCAGTTCTGTTTTTAAGGAATTCAAGCAAATTCTTTCCACATCCCTGTGTATCACAGGCAGGATTTCCAGAGCATCCCACTCCCGGCAGCTCTCAAGACTGACAGCACAGACCATTCCATGCCTGGTTGCTCGAGACTCCACACCACACCTCAAGAGGTGCCTGCATACAAATTGCATTTTGGTGTATCCATCATTATCACAAGCAAATGGCTCCCAGTTGTGACAAATGGTTTTCAGCTGAGTTATCACCCATAGCAAGGACCAGAGGAACCTTCAGGGGCTGTGGGAAAGGAGGCAGAAAAGGGAGAGAAACCCTCCTGATGTGCTTTGTATTAGCTGTCACCCTCAGCCCTGGCCTAGGAAAAATCCAAAACGCTTGTTCTCCCAGACAAACTAAATCAATTTTGGGATTTTTATTTGTTGTAACCTAACAAAGTGTTGCAAGAAGAAAAATCACTGGGCTGCTCAGCTCATTCTGCCTCTTAAAACTTTGGCCTAAACAAAAATTTGAAAGGTTAATGGTGGTCTTCCTTCAGTCCTGACTATAATGGGTGTTAAAATGTTCCAAATAGTTGTATTTTTGCAAAATAACAGGAAACACGAAGAGAAAGATGGGTCATACTTTATTTTTCAAGCCCTTTTCAGGGGCAGTTGGAACTGTAACCATCCCAAGATTAGTTGATGTGAACCACTGGGAACCAACACTCCAGCCCTTAAACATCTGGATTTCCATCTCCACATCAGTACAACAACAGTAACATCATTTCCCTTCTTTGTGGCAAGAGGTATAGCCTGGCTGGGATTCACCCATCTGGAATGGCACAGTCAAAACACTGAGGCCAGACCCTAACGATCAAACGTATTTATTTATTCATATAAAATATATATTTAAATGTATAATATATATTTATGTATATTATATAGTATGTTTTCATGTGTAACATGTATTATATTATGTATTTTATGTTGTATATAATGGATTGTTGGATGCTATGAAACTTTCCCCATACACAGATGACTTCTCAGAATTGTCCTGGGTGCTCAATCTCTCCCTAAGCTGTGCCAATGCCTCCCACCTCCCTGTCCCTGCCCACCTCCTGCACACTGGCACCAGGAGGGTGAGCAGGGCATGGCAATAGAACTCTGCCCTTCCCCTTGAGGAGGCCTTTACCTCCCCACTTCAGTAACACTTGGCTAATTCTGCTCCTCTTCAGTCCACGTACAGAGAAGGGGAAGTTATTTTTCAGAGGAATATGGGATGGTTTGGGTTGGAAGGGACATTAAAACTCCTCTTGTCCCGTGGGCAGGGACGCATTCCACCAGGCCAGGTTGCTCCAAGCTCCATCCAACCTGGCCTTGAACACTCCCAGGGATGAGGTAGCCACAGCTTCCCATTTTAGTTGAGTCAGGAGGACAACTCCTCACCAGTGGTGATGCAGCCAAGGCTGGACACTGCTTTACCTCCTGGCAATGCATTTTAAGAGCCATTCCTTAAACAAACTGCTCCTTTCATTGTCTGTCTCCCAAATCTGCCAGCACAGCTCTGCATCCTACAACACTGTCCCCGCCCTTGGACTCCCAGTGGGTGTCACTGACCCACCCAACAGGACTGCCACAACTTTTCTGAGCAGCCACTCCTACCAGCAAATAGATCACATTCGCAAATCACTGCCTGGAAAGTCTGTGTGGTATGTGGCTTAATTTTCTTTTCCATAATATGAAATCCAATCTGAAATGCACAGATTAGTTTACTAATCTGTGTAAATCCTATTAATAGCACTTACACTGCTGTGCTCCCATTCACATTCTAACAAATCTCTTTGGACTGGCTTGGTTTCCCCTCATCTCCTGCAAGATCTTCACACCTGGTTGTGGTCACGTCTTCACAAAATAGCTGGCCACAAATGGAAACCTGTGCTTTGCACTCATCTCTCTTATTTTAATTCATGTCCCATGGTCCATCATGTTCTGGATCAAAGCATTAGTGCTGTAAATCACCATGGTGCCATCGAAGCTAAAGGGATTATACAAAGGATCACACAGCTCCAGTGGGGAAGGGCAGAGCTTCTACCCTCCTCTCCCCCAGCATCTCTGGGTTCTGCGCCTGGCTCCCGCTGCATCCTGCCCCTCACAGCTCCACTGGCACCCCAGTGACTCCATCCTGGCCTGGGCACCTGGCCCAAGACTGAGCCCAGACACCGGCAGAGGACCTGCTTGCAGGGGGGAGGTGATGGCCCATTGCTGAAGCCACTGGGTGTGTTCACAGCAGCCCCACTCATATCCACTTCTCACCCGTAGATTTAGGGTGGCACACCTGGCACCTGGGCTTGTGACTTCCAGAAGGAGCAGCCTCGAGGGTGGGCTACAATCCCCCGAGCTCAGTGTGGACTCTCAAAGAGAAAGCACCCTCTGCTCTACTATAAAATAAACCATTCTCTGTTTGAAACAACAATATTTACTTTTCCTGTAGTGGACTCCAGTGGCTCCCTATGTCACAGTCACGGTGAGAGGGGTCAGAACGAGGAGAGGAGGAGAGCAGGGCTTGCATGCCTGGCTCCAACTTCCTAATCAAGTTGTGCATTAATTAGCTAATCCACCTCCATGCTGCTGTCCCTTGTGCTTCATTTCACCACCATCCTGAAGTCCTTGTAATCGAGCACCTTCCACAGCCTCAGCCTGTCCTGCAGCACACCAGCTCCGTGCAGAGCCAGGGCCACGCTGTTCCCTTGGGCTGAGGAGTCCTCGCCCTTGGGCCAGCTGGAATTTGCCAAAACCAGCCCTTGGGAAAGGCTCTGAGCTGCTGTCACTCCTGACCTGTGCCCTTCCAGCACCGGCTAATGCATTCCACGCCGTGTGCCAGGCAGGAGAGGGTGGATGCAGGATAAGAAGATGCCCTGCCAGGCAAGAAGCTCCGCAGACTCACCAGGTGGAAAGTTTTAATGGAGAACACAACATGGAAACTCTCAGGTGATGAAAGGAAAAATATCTACTCTAGGTCATCAAAAGGGAGGGGTTTGGGTTAAAACTGCATTTACACAAGTTCACAGTAGGACAAACCCACTCCGGGTCTCCCTGCCAAGGGATCCCCGCTCCTTGCATGAGTCTGTTGGCAGTGTGATTCCCACCATCCAGCTCTCCCCAGTTCCCAGGGCCAAGCACGGCTCTGAAGTGCTTTCACTAACCTCAATAAAAAGGCCAGACCCACAGAGCCAAGGCAGTTCCAGCACAACCCTGGATACATTTCCAATGGTTTTCCTACCAGAGTGTGAAACAAATTATCAGCATGAAAAGATTTGTGGCTCTTCTCTTTCAATCCCTACAGCTGAACTACCTCCACTCCCCATCCCAAAGCAGAGGGATTTTCTCTCATCGCTATAGAAACTTTTCAAGGTCAATACAGCTTCACTCTCTCCTAGTTTCCCCTCAAATGGTTTTAAAGTTTTAATTACCTGAATAATTCCTGGTGGTTTACTTGAGTGTTAGCTCAGGAATTGTTTGTAATACCTCAGTTTTGTGGAAGAAATATTTTAAAAGTGTTACCCACATTCAAGAAATTTTCCCAAAATTCTCTTTTACAAGGGGTTCCTACTTGTTACCTGTGTTAAAGCTTGCCTGTAAAACAGCTGTTTGTTTACAGACCTTTAATCTCTTGGTAAAGGTGCCAGTTGTGAGATATTAAAATGCCACAGAGGAAAAAAAATTAAACAAAAAAACCCCAAAAAAACCCAAACAAACAAACAAAAAAAACCACCCAAAAAACAACAACAACAAAAAACAAAACAAAACAAAACAAAAAAAAAAAAAAAAAAAGAGGAATTTTTAGAGTGGGAGAGACAACCAGCCAAACACAATATGTGGCCAGACAGAATCAGAAGCACTGGCTGAAGAACAAACCTGAGAGGCATCATACAAACCGCCCCAGCCACGGTGGTAACAGTTCACCAGCAAAAGGAATGTACAAAACAAAACGGGGGGAAGATCCCCCCGCTTCCTCCTCTGCCTTACCCCCAAAAGACCATCTGACACGGCTGATGCCCCCGGTGCATGCAAATGTGCCACTTGGGAAGGGCAAACAGGCACTCGCTGGACAGGAATTTTGCCTTCAGTGTCCTGCCTGCCCCACCTTGTGCAGGCAGACCTTAGGAAAAGTGGTGCTTAAAATATTAAAATACTAAAGGATGAGATAAGAGAAAGGGTACAGCCCATCTCAGCCATTATACATTCATTGAGCTCCTTTGTAAAATGAGTGTGATTTCTACCACCCTTGCTGCAGAGCATCACCTGCCCGTGGCTGGAGACCTTGTCCCAGTGTCCAGCTCGTGTGCTCACAGCCAGCCTGTTCTCATTTGCCCCCCTGAAACAGCTCTTTCCTCTTGGGTGTGGCTATAGGGGACAGTCACAGTCCCTCTCTCACCCTGCCTTCACTGCACAGCCTGACCAAGCTCAGCCAGACGTTGGCCTGCAAAGGGTTCCTCGTCCTGATGTCAAAACCTGTGTCACACCCATCATCAGCTGGGACACAGCACACCCTGCAAGAGCCCCTCTGGTTTTCTGCACCCAAGGAGCTCATCATTCACCTTCTCCTCCCTGCTGCTCACAGTCCTTGAATGAACATGGAGCAGAGCTCAGCTCTGCCAGGAAGGTACATCCAAAATGTGACCTTAACTCACAGCTGCTCTTCAAACCCTGCCCAAGGACAGACTCACAAGCTCTGGTTCCTCATTCTTAGGCACTATCAGGGCTCTCTGCCCCTGCCTGTCCCCAGGACCGAGGTTTCTGCCTCTCTGTGGTCCTGGTAGAAGTAGTGATGTGTCCCCTCCATGGCCATTGCAGAGTTCAACTGCTGCACTCCTGCACTCTGCAGGAGCAGGTGACTTCAGCCAGGACATCAGGTTACAAATGTGGCTACAGAGGGTTTTGCTACGGGGGGACAAAGATCTTTTGGAAGGATAAGGTGAATAAACAAGAGAAGCCACCTCTGAAACCTCATGAAGGCGAAAATCCTAGATCAGCTTTTGCAGCCTGGCTCATCCCAGCTTTTGGCTTCAGAAATTCAGAGTTCAATTTCTGCTACAAAATTGTGGTGTTTGATTTCTGCAACTTGCTGCAGCATCTCCTGCTTCCACACCCCAGGATGTCAAGGGAATACTGGCAGTGCCTGGTGTAATTGTATGAATTTTAATAGGAGTATTTATAATTAAAATTAGATGCTGTGTAAAGGATCACAAGTCCCAGCCCTTGGTGTCTCCCAGTCCTCCATGCACAAACACAAATGAGCTGCCAACACACTCCTCAAAGCTGCATCCTGCAGCTCAGAGGTCCCACTGAAGTCTGCATGGTTGGGAAGAAATTATAGGGGTGCCAGCAAGAGCCATGACTGCATTGTCTTTAAAGCAGAGGAATGCTTTGGAAAGTGAATGTGTACAAAAATAATCACAAAAAACCCCAAATTTTTCATGCCATCCTCATGCTCAGGTTAACAACTTCTCCAAGCACCCATCTATTACAATTGATAATAAAGGTAAGTTTCTACTACCATGACCTTACCTCAAGAAGTGCAACCCCACGTGCTTTCACAGATGTGCTTTGGGAATAAGTGGAATTGCTGGAAATCTCCCAGAATTGAAGGAACTTTGCTTGAACATGAGAAATAAGGGGAGGGGAGAAAAACACAGTCAGTAGATTAGACACTGCTCTGATCCACTCGGGGTGCATAGGAGGTTAAATAGAACTGAAATTCAAATTTGATGAAGCCAAGAGAGAGCAAACCTGGCTGTAATTAACCTACAAGATTCACGGACACAAATTATCGCAGAGGCCGAGAGCTTCTCCATGAAGGTGTGGAAATAGATA
The DNA here is from genome assembly GCA_013397975.1 of Machaerirhynchus nigripectus. Taxonomy (NCBI): domain Eukaryota; kingdom Metazoa; phylum Chordata; class Aves; order Passeriformes; family Dicruridae; genus Machaerirhynchus; species Machaerirhynchus nigripectus. The sequence goes on from VZRQ01009876.1 coordinate 1,576,786, forward strand.
CATTTATATACACACACACCTGAGCATGTATAAATATATGAGTGTAACTGTGTTCTCTCAGGGCTGAAAAGGACTTGACAGCACCATTCAGTCTTTCCTCCAGCTCCAAGACAAGATCAAATAGACGTCGGTATTTTCTGACAGATGTTTGTCTAGACCTGTTTTTAAACAGAGAATCTCCCACCTCCGCAGGCAATTTATTCCAACACTTCCTTTTCTTCTTTGGCTTCACACACACACACACACACACACACACACACGCACAGGTATCTTTATCTCAGAGGGTGAGCGGAGCAGCCTCTGATGACTCTCACATCAAAAGGCTTTGTGAAGTCATTTCTCATGGCAAGACCTTTCTTGCGAATGACGTACGAGCCCAAAAGATCCCATCGTGACCTGAGGTGACAGGCTGGGCTTGGGGGACCAGCAGATGGGGCAAGGGGGGCAAATGGGAAAGGAGGGGGAAATTCAGTCTTTTCCTTATTAACCCGTCAGATTTGTCTGCTGATAAGAGAGACCAATTTTGTACACTCCATTTTTAGACTCAAACATTAAGTTCCTCTCTTTTTTGGATAAAATAAATACACTTTTGGCTTCTTCAGCAGTGACCTCAGAAGAGATGCTGTCCTGTCAAACTCGAGTAAGGCAAAGGAGGGGATGAGGAATGAGGTTGTGCAGCTGGAATTTGTAAGTGGCAGGATGGAGAGTAGCACTTTTCCAGCCATGCTGGATATCTATTACCTCCACTTTTGGACTGACAATGCACCAAATGTTTCATTGCCTGGGGCCTTACAAAGCTGACCAGCTTTTATAGCTGAAAGCACTAATGTAGAAAGGCAATTGGGAATTAATTATTTAATGTGGTTCTCATTGGTAGAAAGCTTCCACCCCTCCTGCATCTCAGCTACCATTATACATATGTTGCTTTTCTTCTGACTACAGTGACTAGACAGCAGAGGAAAATGATGGCTAAATCCTCTTCCAACTTGCAATGAACTCCATTTAAATCAGTAGATTTGCATTCAATAACCAAGGGCACAGTTTAGCCCCATGCTAGGATGACATTGTTTATGACAAAAACCATAAACAGATTCCAGCATGTCTGTTTCTGAAAATAAGCCTTCTCGTACTCTGCTCCCAAATTCCCTCTTTGACAGGCAGAATATTCCTACCTAAAAATTAAAATCCATGCAAGTAGCCCTATTTGTAGGAAATCAGACCGAGCTCCCTTTAATTTGGCTGTTTGGATGCCTCACTGGAGCAGACAGAAAGGTGTATCCTGAATCCACTGCGTGTTGGTTCAGCTCCAGCTTCTCCCAGATTCCCAAGATAAGCATCTATTTCATTTAGAGCCTTTTTAGCTATGACCTGTGAAGAAGCAAATGTCCTTTTGAAGATCTCCCTGCAACAGCTGCATGCCAGAGACTCCCAGCCAAGTTACTTGAAGAGCTTAAGGATCAGGCCCCACGTATCTAAAAAACTAAAGTGCAAAATAAGATTCTGCAACAGGGCTGAGAAGGGGCATGAACTTACCTGTCAGTGATAGGTGGGAAACTGGTAACTTCTTCCCTGCAGTCACCACCTCCAGAATCATTCCAGATGAAGCTCCAACAGGATCCTGCTGAAATTCAACATAGTGAATTACACCAGGAATTAATTTATTGCAATGTGTCATGTTTTTCCAAACATAAAATACATTTGGTTTGTTGTTCTTTTTTTTTTTCAGCTCTTCAGATGAAAGAAATAGGGCTGTACAGATGTGCTTTTCTAAGATCCAGTGGCATGAAACCTGAAATGCCCCAGCAAGAATCAGGAGCGAGTTTTAATCACCATGGAAGCACGACACTTTTGAAGGTCTATGAAATTATACACCCAGGTCTGAGAAGGGTAAACTTATCCGTCTGGGCAGATCTGCTGATAAACAGAGACAACTCATTTTCTCCTGGAAGGCTGCATTATATGTTGTTTGAAAAAAATAATCAGTTGTTAGCGACAGGTTTATGCTGGGAAGAGAAAGGGGGAAAGAAAACATCACTGCGAGAGACTTTCTGTAAGGGAACAGGAAAGGCAGTGCGAAAGTGTGCCCTGCAAATTCAGGAGGTGGAAGAGAAGACAGGCTGAGCATCTCTCAGGGCCAGACAGAGCAAGGCTGGCGACGACAGAGGCATACGGAGACCCACCCAGGGCGCAGACAGAGCAGGGGACCCCCAGACCTCGGCTTACGCGAGGTGACCTTTCCCCTCTCTAAAATTTCAAAGCTGGCGTTGCCGGCGCTGAACAGACTGCGTGCCATATGTAACATGACCTCAGCTCTGCTCTGCCAAGCCACTGATGGCATCACTAATGAGAGGTGAAAGGTCCCCTCCTTGCAGCCAGCTTGGAAACCCACCGGGACGGCGGGTGTGGGATGGGCCCCCCAACACTGGATCGCTGAAGGCGGGACCCCAGTGCCCCACAACCCCATATTCCCATGTGTGGGTGCCTACTGACCCGCCACAGGGACACAAACCCGTCCGAAAGGGTGATGGTGCCTCTTACCCTGGCCCAGCCGAAACTGGCACAGTCCCCCATCAATGGAAATATTTGTTCAGTACCTGAATGCAAAGCACATAGGCAAACAGAGCTTGGGATGTAAATCCTGTCCCCAGTCCAGCTGCTACCCTCGCAGCCCCCAGGCAGCACCTTGCTCCCAGTGTGGATCATGCATTGGCCAGGTGAGGAGAAGGATTTGTGCTGGGGGATGGCACAGAGGGAGGAGAACCCCCAAAGTGCCTGTCTCGACCTGGGGAAGATCCAAAACGTAATTTATATTTTTTTCCAAGCATTTTGCACGAAAATCATTACAACAATGTATTCCAGAAAAAAAAAAATCAACCATCACCCTCACTGCCTTTTTTTTTGTTGTTCCTTTTTTAAATAAGGGGGTTTGGGGTTTTTTTGCAGTTTTCCCAGTGTCCAGCACCCCCCTGTCCCGGCCATCACCTAAGGCAGGGACAGGTGGGACCTGCCCGCATGCCACTCCGGAACTCCCTGCCCCAGACACGTGTGGGGACAGCCCGTGTGAGTGTGGGGGGGTGTCACAGATGCGGGTGGGGGTCACACGTGGGTGGGGGGCGGACACGTGGGTGGGTACGTGCACACGGGGCTGCGGGAGCGTTCACATGGCTCGGTGTGAGCACACACGGGGGCCCGCCCACAGGTGAGCGGGTGTGTGCCCAGGGGAGCGCGGGCAGGGGTGCCTGTGGCACATGGGGAGCTGTACGGGGGTGTGCACTCGGGAGGGGGAGTGTCCTACACACGGGTGGGGAGTGCCCACGGGTGGATTTTGGGGTGTGGGCACGGAGAGGGGCACAGGTGAGGGAGGCGTGTACGTCGGTGGGAGCGCACACGCGGCGTGTGCGGGGTGACACACGGGTGGGTGTCACAACGCGGGCACGGCGTGGGTGTGGGCGGGAGCTGCGCTGCCCCTCATCCCCAGATCAGCCCCGGCACCGCGGGGGCACCGGCCGGGCTGGAGCCGCCTCCCCGAGCGCACGGCGCGGAGAAGGCGCCCGTGGTTTGTTTCGGTTCTGCGAGTGACTCACTCCCGGCAGATGTGGCACCGCTGAGGTGCAGCGGGGACCCACCCACGCCCTCAGCACAAATACCCCACCCGCGACCGTGCTGCTGTCTCCCCACGCAGGGCCGGACGCCGCGGGGAAGGGGTTGGATTTACCCCTCGCTGCTCTTCTGCCGGGGATTCATTTTTACATCGCATCCGGCGCTGAGATATTCAATTATTCGTTTCAAATATTATTCCGCCCCTCTCCCTCAGCACACCCTCATCTCACAGGGGCGCAGACGAAGCTGCCCACGCGTGCTGGGTGGCGCTGGGACATATCCCGCTGCCGGTCGAGGAGCGGCTGCAGAGGGGCAGCTGGGGCGTGTTTTTCTCCCACGGAGGAGCCGCATCCCGAGGGAACATCCTGCCGGCTGCGGGGAAGCAGCACTCGAACCCGCGGCAGCTCCGCGCCTGGTTTTGCCTCCGCCTAATTCCTGCTGCAGTATCTTACTAAAAAAAAAATATTTTAAACTAAGAGAGAGGCAGAAGTTGCAGTTCACATTGCCTCGTGTTACGGCAAATGCTGTTATGCTGAGAAAAGGGAGAAAAACAATGTCGCGGAAACGCGAATCGCCGCTCTAATACCGCGCGGCCGCTGCGCGCGTCCCTGCGCACCCGCGGGGGCATCTCAGCACCTCTTCTCCCCTCGGCGTGGGGATCCTATCCCCCGTGGTGGGGCTGCAGACCCGCCCGGCATCACTGAGGGGCTTTGGGGCGGTGCGAGCAGCTGGGGATGGAGGGGGTGGGGGTCTCCCCCTTTGCCGGGGGGGACCGCAACTGGTGGGGGGAGCCGCGCACGCCGGGTACCCGAGGGCCGCGCCACGAACACGCGGGGGAGAGGCAGCACAGCCAGTGCCGGCTGGAAGGCGAGCCGGCAGGCTTCCGTGCAGAAAAGGAGTTAAACCCCGCCGTTGTCCTTTGATTTAGGAAATGGCTCATCCAATTCAGTTCCAGATTATTCAGGGGCAGGCTGCCTCGCTCGCTCCCTCTCTCCCCACACCAGCCCAAACATCTTGAAGTAATCAGCAGCTGAGAACGGAGACGTCCCCCTGGCATCTCAGGTTAAAGAAGGAGGTCCAGGAAAATGTGGTAGAGCCATTACAAGAAACCTGAGATGCATTCATCAGAGACTCCAATTGCCATCGCATTAGGATTGATTAGAGACCAGCAGTACCGTAATGACCCGGAAAGCGGGGCATACGGGGATTATTAATATCAGACTTCTCAAAGAAAAAAAAAAAAAAAAAAAGGGGGGAAAAAAACGGAGGAAAAGAGAGAAGAAGCAGGAGGGAAAATTTAAAAAACAAATGCATATCGCGGGGCTGCTGGTCGAATGCAGACTTACCTGAGAGCACAGGCAACGGCGAGCCGCGTGGACGAGAATTTATCAAACTTCTGGGAAACAAAAGCAAACAAACACGGAAAAAAATCACCTCTGGACCCCCTGAAATCGCCCGCTCCCATGCACTGCTGGCACAGAGACTCCCAGCGCTGCGGGTCCGGGTCCGGGCGGGCCGCAGTTCGGGGGTCCCAGCCGGGGGCTCCCCCACCCGGGCCAAAGGACGCCGGTCCCCGGACTGGCGACAACAAGGACAAGTTAAAGAGCCACCAAAGAGGAGCAAGGAGACCTCGGTGGCTCGTCTCCTTCTCAGTTCCCTGCGCCAAAACAAATCGGCCCCTCCTGGTCTCGGTTTAAATGTAGCTCACTGGATAATTAACTCCATCTTTCCAGCCCTGCTTTAACTGTTTATTTAGTGTCACCCCGTATTACCATCACTAGCACTTTCCTCTGAACAGGAGGAGCTGGAGGGTTTCACCTCCCAAAAGGAAATTCTTCGTAGCTTAAAAGAATCAGCATCCAGGAGGTACAT
>VZRQ01009876.1:1588287-1611231 GCA_013397975.1 Machaerirhynchus nigripectus
AAAAATTTAAAAAAAGGGGAAAAAAAGAAAATAAAAACCCCAACCCCAGCTGGATCCGATTCCACCCAAACAAATCCCAGCGCCGCGGGCGCGGTGGGGCAGGGTCGGCCGGCGCATCCCTGCTGCTGCCTGGCCCGGTCCCCGAGGAACTGGGACGGGGACAGAGGGAGAAAATCTCTGTACTGAGCCCTGTGTCGGAGTGGGAGGAGGGAGGGGAAGTTACGTTTACATTTTTCATATTTAGCCTTACCAAAATGATTTCGATGTAGTTTAAATTTAAAAAAAAAAAAAAAGAAAAGAAAAAAAAAGAAAAAAAAAGAAAAGAAAGAAAGAAAAAAGAGTAAAAAAAAAAATCAAAAGCTGCAGTATTAGAGTTTTACAAAGTGCCTGTGTCTGACCGCGGCCGTGCGAGGCAGATACTGAGTGGGCTCCCATGGGCCCGCGTCCCCCACCTTTCTCCTCTTCAGTGGTGAAATGCATCAATATGGCTAAAAATTAAGATAATAAGAGTAATAATAAAAGTCGACGGCCATTTCCTCCTAAACTTCCCCGCCAGTTCCTCGTTGCCTTCTCCCGTCTGTGCCCGCTCGCCTCCTCCCTCCTCCGGCTTGCAGAGAGCCCGCGGATGACGCTGTCTCGAGTATTTGTTACCAAAAATCGCATGTGCTTTCGGGTTTATTTTCTATTGTACCTAAACAGTCTAAATTAAACAACGCTGATGGCAGAACACCCAGGCTGCGCTTTTCTTTGCAGGGGCGAGCCCGTGCCCCTCTGCCCACCCTCACCCCCTCCCCACGGGCTGCAGCGGAGGTTCGGGGCTGCGGGGAAGGCGGTGACTTCGTGAGGGAGCAAAGACGGGAACAGAGGACCCGTTTAGGCTGGAGTCTCCCCGAGAGAGCCGGGTGCCCGGCCGGGAGGGAGCGCCTGGCCCCGCCGCCCGCCCCGTCGGGGCCTCGCTGGTGCCGGTTCTCCCTGTTAGCGTTTTGCATCATTAAGAGCGTGTTTATTTAAGTCGCTGCCGTGTTTGTGCTCGGGGTCTTGGGCCATGGAGAAATGTCACCCTCTGCAGGAGGGTCTTGCCCGGCCGGAGCGCTGCGCGTCCCTCCCGCTCGATTCTCAGCGGGCCCCGGCCCCGCTCCAGAGCCCCTCGCGGAACCCCCACCCGCGGCCGGACGGGGCAGCGGATCCGTGCCCACCCCTCGCCCTCCTCGGCTCCGGCTGCGGGGGAGCCGGGGCCCGGGGCCGGGATACCGGGATGGTTTCCCCTCCTCCCTCCGGACGGGCCCTGGCCGCCCCCTCGGGGACCCGGCCCAGATCCCGCCGGGCTTCCTGAGCCCACGACCCTTTTGGGGGGGCATGTCCAGGACGGGGGGGGGAACCTCCCGCCCTGCAGGGACACCGCGTGGCTCCGTGGGAGCAAGGGCGGAGGGCGCAAATCCCGCGCATGGACGCGCAAACCGCGCGGGGGGCGCGCAGCTGCTTGCGCTCATCCGCGGCCGCGGAAGGAGCCGGGGCGAGACCCGACGTTGTGGGGGGAGCAGGGACCCCCTCCTCTTGGTGTGTGGCGACCTCGGCTGTCCGGCTGGGGAAGGGGACCCGTCCCGCTGCGCGACCCGCCGGGACCTTAGGGGATGGGAGGGGTCGGGCCGTGCCCCCCGGCCCTGGCTCGCCCTCTTCGCCCTTCCCGGGGACCTTCATCACCCTTCTCGGGCTCTCACCCAGCTCCACCGTGATCCGTCACGACGCAGCGCATCCCCTCGGGCAGAAAAGGGGCATCCCCGGGGAAATGAAGGAGGTTTTAGGGTCAGCAGCTGCGGGCTCTACCCTTCGAGGATGGATAAGCTCCAGCTCCGGTTTTTTCCCAAACCACGGGCTCGGTGAAGAGGAAACATAAATATTGCCCGGGGCTCCAGCCCTGCGCGGCAGGGAAGCCAAGCAAGGACCCGCAAACCAGGAGTTATTTTCACGGCAACGAGCGCAGAGGCGCTTCCTGCGTGCAGTCAGGGAAAGGGGTGACTGTCAAAGGGTCGGGGAAGATGCCATGGGGTGCCCCCCTTGCCCAAATCCCCCTTTCCAGCACACACCTGCAGACCGGGAGTAGTCTCAGGCCCCCGGCTTCAGATCCCTACCCACCCCCCGGCTCTCCACTTCCTCAGAAGGGAGAGGGATGAGGCTGGCAACAGGCGGATGGTGCAAAGGAGGGATGGAGGGTGCTGAGGACATCCCCCCGGAAATAACTCCCTGGCCAGCCGTCAGGTAGGAGCAAGGAGGCCCTGGAGCTGAGCCAGGCACAGGTTGCTGAGATCTCCTCGATTAGGCTTGACCTCGCAGCAAGCTTTTCACAGCAGATCCAGCCTGGGGAGGCAACCTGGGGATCTTTCTCACCTAGCTCTGCTTTGTATTTCCACCGGCAGGAAGGAGTTAATTCCCCCCCCACTTCCGTTCACCCCCCAGGACAGATTTCACACTGTGTCCAGGTCAGCCAAAAAGGGGGAGGAAATAGAGAACAGCAGAATGATTAATTCTACCTGCTTTTCCCATGAGTGATCACCTGCTTTCGGGGTCATGAATAGCAGGTAGCTCTCTCTGTCTCCAGCTCTGAGAGGCTCATTTGTTTGGTGACAGCTGAGTGACAAGACCTGAAATCCGAGACCTCAACTTTGCCTGATGTGTGGATAAAACCCTGGATGTTCCCTCAAACATTTCAGGAAATGAAAGTTGTAACGCGATCCCTTGTGCGCCCACATCTCCCCCAGCAACACACAAAAGCTCAAAGGAACCTTCTCGGATTAAATTCGGCCTGGAGAGGATGGAAGGAAAATGGAGAGCAGGCTGAGAAAGCTGGAACTGGCAGGCTTTTCTTCAGCACTTATTGGAAATGTCTGTCCAAAGCAGGGATTTAGAAAGGTCACCTCTACCGTAAGCGCTTCTTCCTCCATCGGAGTCAGACAGGCAGCCCGCTTCTCCCCAGCCCACCTCCACCTTTGGGACAGCCTGGAGAGGGCTGTGGGGTGCACTTAGATTCCCTAAGCAGGAAATTCAGTGTATAAAAACAAACACCCAAGGAGAAAGCCAGCCCCCTCCTCTCTCCTCGTTTAATTTCCTGGGTCACGCTGAGCCAGCGCCGTCCTGCGCACAAGCCACTCTCCTGCTCTGCTCCTGTCCTGCTGCCAGCTCCTGCCCACTCCCCTTCCCCACCAGCTCCCCCGAGGGGCGGGTAGAGTCCCACTCTCAGCCCCCACAGTCCTGGGCCACATGCTGGCAAATCCAGAGAAGCTGCTGGTGAGGAGTGGATGCTTGCTCAGCCCATGGATTTAAGTCCAACATTTCCAGGCCTGGCTCCCTGACATCCCAAGCTGCAATTCCAGGAGCCCGGAGCCAAGATGTGGCACATTTGTGCTCTGTGTCTTTGCAAACTAGCAAAGAAACTTTCTGAACAGCCATAAAGTTGGAGTTTCATTTTAAGCACACAGGTTTGGGAATGTCAGCAGCTGGAATGAGTCCAGGTGTGCGGTACTGTCAGGATTAGGCCAAGGCACCCCAGCTCCCTCTCTCCTGAGTAGGTGGTTTTATGGAGCTGCCTGTCACTAGGCAGCCAGTGGCTGCTTGTGCTGTTATCAAGCCTGAAGATAAAGTACTATTTAACAACTGTTTAACTATTCTTGAAGTGCTTCGGGATCTGCAGACTCTGTAAAAGAAACAGCACACGCCCCGAGATAACTCTTCACCTCTGAGCTTCTCCCTTGCTCCTGCTTTTCTCCTGAGTTCAGCTCATGAACACTGCACAGGTGGAAAATCTCTCTGTCTGCCCACCCAGTGTGCTTTGCTGTCAGTAATTTTGCACCTGAGGAAGAGCTCGCTGCGGCGTGACACTGCTGCAGATTGGTCTCTGCACAAACTCTGCCTTCAGGGCAGGTGCTGCAACCTGCCCCGTGCCATGAACAGCAGCAGGACACAGAGCTTGCCCATCCTGGCTGTGGCAATCGATACCCAAGGATGGATTTTGCTGTTCCTGTTGGGGCCGAAGCTGTCAGGTTTTCTGAGGGCGCCAGGTGCTGCGTGGGGAGAGCAGAGGTGGCAGAGGCCAGACCTGCAGGAGCTTGGGTGCAGAGCACAAAGTAACCTGAGACATTGTCGTCTTTCCCAACTGGATGTGGACACAGTTTTAAATATGGAAATGAAGGAAAATTTGCTTTAATCTTCAGGCAGAGAGAGCAAATTACCAGGCTCCCCAGAGATTTTTAGTGCTCACCCCAACAGCAGCTTCATGCTGTGTGGAAGAAAGGCACCAGGCTGAACCCTCATTCCATGCCACCCTGTCTTTCCTTCCAGCCAGACTCTTCACCAAGTGCAGGAACATTCCCTCTTTCCCCGTGGTTTATAGCATTCATCCACATCTCCTCAGATTTTAAGCAGCGGTTGAACTTTCTCCGAAGCATATAATCCCAATCCTAATAATGAGGTTAAAGAGGCAGATTTAGTTCAATTACGGTTTCCTGTTTTCACTTGTCCAGTGCTTTTGGAAAACGCCTCTGTGGGCAGAGCGACTCCTTCTCACCCCTGTCTTAGCTTCTCCTCCACAGCTTAGTTCTGCAGGGATAGAGATGCTTTGGTGTGATGTCGTACCTGCTCAGATTCGGACGAATTTCAGCTGTGGTAAAAAGGTATGGAAAATCCTCATGCCTGCATCTCAGGGTGGAAGAAAGGGGAAAAGCTCTTTTTTTTTTTTTATTTTTTTTCTCCTGCCTTAAGGATGGAAAAGCTTTTAAGATAATAGCTGGAGCGTGGATCAGCCCTGTTTTACAGGAGGGGAAACTGAGACCTGGGGAGATGACAGACCTGCTGAAGGTCAGAGCAAGGGCAGGTGACAGGGTGGGGAGGGCGGCTGGTGCTCTGCACTCCCACGCTGCCTCCCTTTATAGTCCCTATAAGTCACTGCAGCTTATCATTATGTAACACAATATTCCTAATAGTACAAGACAAAACCAATTGACTAAAAAACAATGCCAAATGAGGCTTGTGGCTAACACTCCCTGAAGAAATTGTCTCTTTTCTAGAACTGAAAAAAAACCCAAACCCAACAAAAAAACCCCAAAAAACAAAAAACAACAAACCCGAGCAAATTAGAAACAATTGAAAAATGAAATCACATCTGCAAACTATCAGGGCCCTTCTCCTAAGCCCCAAAGGGAGCCTGTGTCCCCCCACCCCTGCTCCCACTGCCCTGTATGAGGCGGCGGGTGTCACAGGGACTTGCAGCTCTGTCCATGAGGGCACAGGAGGGATTTTGTGGCAGTCCCAGGGCTGCTGGCAGACACAGCCTTGGCATGTGCTTCATTCAACAGAAGGGCAGAATCATCCTAGAGCAAATCAGAGATATATTTAGGGAATTAAGATCTTTGTACGCCCAGTGTCCTGGAGTTGGCAGGGAAACACGAAGACAAAGAGTTCAAAAGAGAAGGAACTCCAGTTTATAAACTGCTGTTCCCTTCGTGGGAGCCCTCCAGGGCTGGGCAGAGGCACTGGCACAAAGGAACCGCAGAACTCGGCCAAGAATCCTGCCAGGGGCTGCTTGGGTCTCCACAGCCAGCAGCTGCCCTCTGCCCACCCAGCAGGGCTTTGCTGCAGGAGCAGGACCAAAGGGAGCAGGAGCTGGGAGCGCTGTGCAGGCTCAGCAATGCTCATGGCAGGGCACACTTCCCTCCTCTCTCATGGTGGCTTGCAGCCCTGTGGGCAAGCAGTACCCCTGGTGGTTTACACCATGTGCCCTTCTCAGTGGGTCTGGGACGGGGATGCTCTGGCCTGTTCCAAGCTCCCCCGAGTGTTTGGTGTCTGTTGGGTGAACAGTGGGGGAAGCACACGGTGTGACACTGCTGGGACAGCTCAGCCTGGGACACACGTCACTGCTGCCCTGTGGGAGGGGGAGAGGCTGAAGCTTGAGCCTGTGGGAATCCCCCATCCCTGGAAGTGTCCAGGGCCAGGCTGGATGGGGCTCTGAGCAACCTGGTCTAGTGGAAGGTGTCCCTGCCTATGGGACGGTCTTTAAGGTCCCTTCCAGACCAAACCATTCTATGATTCTGTAATTCTAGAATTTCTATGAACTTCTGTTTTCAGAAGTGCCCCTCAAGGCAACATCCTCAAAGGCTGAGGAGGTGCTTGACAGGGAGGTGGGATTATTTCTTGGCGGGAACAGCACAGGCAAATGGATGTAGGGACACTGGAGCTGTGCTGTTCCCAGGAGACACGGTGCCTAATGAAGTGGACAGGCACACCAAGTGCAACAAGCTGGCCAAGAGGCTGATGCCACCCAGGGATGTAGCAGCCTCATCTATTATCCTTGTGTGCAGGATCTACTTCTGGGCCCTCCAGGTCCCAGGGGCGACTTGGATGGGGTTCAAAAAGCCCTCAGGAGGGCAAAGGCAAAGCAAGGCTTGGGAATGGGGAGCTGCAGGCAGCTTGCTCAGAGACCCCCACCTCTGCTCTGCCTCTGAGCTGCCCAGCAGGCAGGGCTGGGCTGGAGAGCTTCAGGTGAGAGGCTGTGGGGCTCTGCTGCAGACTGTGTGACCTGCACCACCCCATGGGAACTTGGAACTGGGGTGGTGGGGGACAGTGGTGTGGCCAAATCCTGGTCATGGTGAGGATGGTCAGCAGCCAGTCACCCCCACCACCCCACCCCAGTCTGCTCCCACTTAGGACTGAATTCAAGCCTAACTGGGAAGTTTTAGCAGGGAGGAGAATCAACTCCCTACCATGGTGATGACTTCCAGGGAGGTGTTTAGCAGGCTTGATCCAGGCTCATGACACACCAACTGTCCAACCAGCTCATCACAGAGGTCCCTTCTAGTTTATGGATGTGCCAAATTTGGTAATCTACCCTAGATAAGAAAAAGAGGTGATTTTGCATGATCTGAAGGCACCAGCACAAGGAGAATTTATTAAAATCCTCTAAAACAGAAGGAGAAGAGGCAAAAGGAGCCAAGGCTGTGAGTAGGACTAAGACATAATCTTTTTCCCCAGCAAAGGGGGAATTCAAGGTGCACACCACGATGGCTCCCCAGCAGCTGCAGGCTTAACTTCAAACCTAAAACATTTTCCAAAAGACAAACTCTGACTTGCATGGCGATTTTTCCCGCCATTTCCCAGCAACCTCCCAGAAACCCGGCACGGACGATGTCTCATGGGTGGTGCATCCAGCCCCTGCCACTCCGTGCCCTTGGGCAGCACATGAGGGGACTGTCCTGGCAGCAGAGCATCATATGGCATGGGATGGGACTGCAGGACGTGCTGTCCTTGGATGCCCGGGTATCTGGGTCTGCACCCCCCTGTGCTCCTCTGGATGACGTTTTGGGGGCTTTGCTTTGCTCGGGATGCCTCTCTGTCCTCATCCCTCTCCTCTGCCAGGCTTACGTAGCCACAGCTATTTGCTGGTGGCCTCCACGGAAACCGTATATCCTGCCTCTGCAATCGGAGACCAGGTGCCCACGCAGCTGCCAGATTTGAAAGAGGAGCTGGCAGGAGGGGAAGAGGCCAAAATGGGTGTGCCGAGGGAGGGGGGAATCACATCCATCCCAAACTGGGGCCCATCCCATCCTCGCACACAGAAAGACCATAGTGAGATTGGGGGAAATAAAACCTATTTGCAAGAAATCTCTCAAGGCAACACGCAAGGGTCCGGGGGCTGAGGCCAGATTTAAATTGAACCTCCTGCCCAGTGATCCATGAGGAAGGCTCGGGTGCTCAAACAATGAGCGGGGAAGGAAAGCTGAAATGATGGTCACCAGGAGAACCTGAAACCCGCGGTGGGGAAAACAAATAAATACAGCGAGCGGAGCCTTCCCCGTCCCGGCTGAGGCAATCTGTGCTTATGCAACCCTACCCGAGGGCTGCCTATCTCTGTGTACAATCTGGGCTGATAAGATTGTTCCCTGCTGAAAATCAAAACCGCAGGGATTCCAGGCGGCTCAGCCGGAGTCAGATTGTCCACCTGAACACCGGGGCACTTTCATGTGGAAAAATAATCGCACGGTTATTTGGCTGAAATAAGGAGAGTGGGGAGAGAGAGGTTCTTGGCTTGTTTGGAGGTGGGTGCTGGATGTGTGCAGCATGGCAGGGATGCCAGCAAAGGCCACCATGCCAGGGATGAGATGTCCCCGTGGCATGACAATTGTTGCCTGAAGCAATCGCAGAAAAAGCAGTGGGCTCTTGTCCAAACCTCGCTGGTTTTTAGTGAGAAGAGCTTTGGGTTTTTTAGGGTCGAGGGACTTGCAATTGGCAGCTCTGGTGCAATAAACCCTCAAGTAAGAGTCACATGAGTGACAGTGGAAGCAGTCATTGCCACTTTTAAGGTTTTTTGGGTGGGGCAGCACATGATTAATGTCTACACTGAGTGGGAGACAGAATACATAAACATCTCCTGTATGTATACACGTACATAGAGAGATAAATGCACCTGATAGAGCCACTGTGTAGAACAACTTACCTGATAAGCCATTCCCAGGAGCAAGATGTGCAGGATCAGATCCGTGTCTGCAGTTATGAAGTAGATAGTGGGGTTTTTTGTCTCTATTGTAATTCTAAAAGCCATGTTTTGGGGCATGTGCCTCAGCACCTGGCTGATCAGATCCCACCTGCTCTGGATGTCAGTTCTTTTCTCAAGACGAAACTTGTTATTTGGGAAAAACGGCAGCAAGGGATTGCTTGATGATGCTGGAGATGGAACCTCCTTTTGCTCAGATTGGAGTGGGATGCTCGGATCCTGTACCTGAAGAAGAAGCAGAAAAATACATGACCACCTGAAAAAACATTTGTGTTTATTTCATGCATTTGGCACCAAGAACTGACTGTTCATGAGTTTTAAATGCTGCTGAGTGAATATTCATAGCAGAAATGTCCACTGGGGTGGTGGATGAGACAGGCTGGGGAGTTGGGCTCCCAACCCCTTGCCAGGTTCCTACACCAAGGACAAAGATGCTGGTGAAAAGCAGTTCCAAGTGCTATGTGTAATCTTGTGACTCCTGCCTAGTTGTTACAGCTTCACAATTGGCATTTTCCTGGGGAATTTGTGGCTGGATTTCTGTCTCTCCGTGCTGCAGGAAAAACCATGTGAGTGAGGAAGGGATTAGCTCAAGTGGGGTCCAGCAGCCAGGGTGGGCTGGGCTGCACATGTGGCATTATCACCTCAACAGATAGACTTGGCTAAAAATGAACAAGAGCCAGTGCTCCCCCTGCTCTCACATCCCTCCTCATCCCTCAGGTCCCTACAGTTACAGCAATCCGGCTGTAAAAGGGAAACCTGTGTGAAACTGTGCTTGCAGACAGAATATATCCCTTTAATCTTGCAGAGATGCTGTGTTCCCAGGGCCACTGCCAGCCCAGGGAAGGCTGCGGTGCACACACACACACAAAAACATGCTCAGAGTTTTTTGGGTGTCTGGTGAGAAACAAAGTCCTTTAGTCCTGCCCACGGGTAGCGTGTCCTGCCGTGGCCGTCCTTCTCCAGGGCTTGGTGTTCCTGGCAAAGCTTATGTGAAATGAAAATGCCTATAATTTTCTGAAATTCCTTAATCCTGCTTATTTTCTCTCTTTCCCCGAGAGATCGGAAGCCGCAGTGGTCTCCTCAAGCCCACCCACTAATTACAAGACATGAGCTCAACCCACTGCCGGCCAGAAACAACATCACAGGACCAAACACCAGGAACCAGCACTGAGCCCTCGCAGAAAACTGCCTAAGAGTCTGTCACCAAGAGCTTGGCAACGATACACCAGCCAAATCAAAGCAAGGAAGAAGGAAAATATCCCATTTTCCTTCCTTCTCCAGTAATCCTGTCTTTCCTAGAGCCACTGACTGGCTACTCCAATGTCTGCGTCCCATTGTCTCTTTTATCCCACGATGATCTTTTAGGTCTTGTTCTATTTGGCTGCCAATTTTTCCTCAAATTTGACCCAATTATCTTTCCAATTTGCTTGAAAAGGTCAAGCCCTTCAGCAGTGCTGGGGAGAATGGAGGTTTCCAGCAGGAGGGTGGCATCTAGCAGAAAAAAATCTTCTCTCCGGAGAAATTAGATCAGACAGAACCCCGAGGAAGCCGGGCTAAAAATAAAGCCTGAGCTCACAGAGGAGTTACAGGATGGGAACAGAGGCTATGGTGCATCCCTGGTTTTATTCTTAGCAGGCACAACTGGAGAGATGGGTATAAATTTACCAGCATAAATCAGTACAGTTCATGGAAGGATGTTGGGTTTTCTTTAAACGCTGTGTTCATGTTCATGGTTTTACAGCAACTTGGGCTCCTCCCCAAATCCCCCAGGTTTGCAGTGGCTTGTGATTGCACTTTGTCCAGGCTGCCTTGGTTTCATGGACTGCTTCCCTCCTGCTGCTCTCCCTGTGCACAAGCAACAGGCACGTTCAAAACTGCATCCCAAAAAGGCAGTGGCAAGTCCCACTGCTGCTGGAGTGAGGATGAGGCTTCTCTGCTCCAGGTCTAATCCCTGCACCAAACCCTCACTGTGCACAGGATTTCCCTGGACACCCTGCTCCGGCTTGGGTTAAGAGAAATATCCCAAACTCTTCTGCTTGATGGTGGGTGAAATCCTGAGCGTTGGTGGTGTCCCGGGTGGGGGATGCGCTGCGGAGTGCAGGGAGGCTTCTGTGCCCGCGTGCTGATCCGGGAGCGTGGGAGTGGGAATATAGGAGTGGGAGTGTGGAGTATGGAAGTGGGAGTGTGTGTGGTGTGTGTGAATGTCGGAATGGGAGTGGGACCGGGAGTGCAGGAGCGGGAGCGTCCGTGCTCGTTCCTGGGGCTGCAGTGCCACCTGCTGTCACCGCCGTGCGCCGGGACCCCGCCGGCTCCGCGGGCACATCCCCGGCAGCGACACGCCGGGGGCACGCCGTGCCTCTGCCTCCCCACTGCCTGAAAACGTGAAGTTAAGCAGGCAAAAGCCAGCGGGAAGAAGGCGGCGCTGGATCACAGGGGTGGGGACTGATGAGCCCGCGGGGCTCCGTGGACACGGGGACATCCCGAAGTCCCAACACCCCAGGTGGACCAAAGCACCCTGCAGGAATCCTCTCTTATCTCCTTCTGGATAGTCGGACGGGATATTTTGCTTCCTTCTGTGCTTAAGTGTGTCCTTCAGGAGCTGTACCCCGAATTATCCCCACTTCTCGCTGGCTCTGTGAATAGCCTGAATTTTCCCCCGTGGCCGTGTGCTGATGCAGCTCAGAGCAGCTACTCAATTCCACCTCTCCAATTCAAGCTCTTCAACTAAAATCTGAGTGTCCCTTCCTGGGTTACCCATCATCAAAAAAGGGGAGACTTAGATTGGATATTAAAATGAAATTCTTTACTGTGAGGGTGTGAGGCACTGGCACAGATTGCCTAAAGAAGCTGTTGATGTCCTACCCCTGGAAATGTTCAAGGCCAGGTTGGACGGGGCTTGGAGCAACCTGGGATAGTGGAAGGTGTCCCTGCCCTCGGCAGGGGGGTTGGAGCTGTATGTCCTTTAAGGTCCCTTCCAACCCAAACCCTTCTGTGATTCTATGACCATTACCATTAACCTCTCAGCGAGAAAGAGAGTTTGTGCCCTGCAGAAAAGCCCAAAAGAGCTGCCACTGCCTCCATTTGTGGTGTAAAAAGGGTTAGAAACTTAAAGAAAAAATAAAAATAAAATTTAAAAAAAATTTTTTAAAAAGAGCAGGAATATTCTGGTTGCAGAAAATTAAGCATTAGGCGGAAAAAATGCTCACAAAAACCAGATCCAGACTAGCCAGGCAGCTTTCAGAAACAACAACAATTAAGTTTGGAGGGAACCAGATACTCACCATGAAAATTTGCAATTCTTTGTTGAACAACCGTTTCCATGGAAAAGCTCTGTTTACCCGTCACTTGTCCTGTCAGCTCCTGACCGGGGATGCTGTGCAGCTGGGCAGGCAATGCCCAGAGGGGCCAGCAGATCTGGGAGAGAGCACTGAGCCCGTGTTTGCCTTTTAATCTTCTACCTGTGTGGGTTAGTGCGTGAAATGCATTCATTTCTCACAGGCAACCTGTTTTTGGGAAGGAGGGCTGCAAGGGCCTGCTCCTGAGCAGGGAGCAGCTGCAGCTGGGAATGGCCGGGGGTTGGGATGTGCAGGGGCAAGTGGAGGAGCCTACCGGGGATTTTAGGAGAAACCTGCTGGAAAAACTCATCAGGTCCAGCCTTGGTGTCCAGAAATGTGTGGACAAAACCATGAGACTTATGAGAGCAAACCCCCCATTTTTGAAAGATTAGACTCACACTCCAAAGATCCAGTTTGTTTTTTTTTTTTTTTCTTCTCAGCAAAGACACAAATTAACAGCGCATTTCCACCAGTCCCTGCAATCCCATCCCAGGATCCATCCGGGAATCTGCCGGGTGCAGCTTTCAGAGCCGGGGAGGTGCCGACTGCCTCGGACTCGACGTTTTCTTACAGCGCTGCTGGGACCAGCGGGGGAGAGCCGCGAGAGGGAGAGGCTGCGTTCGAAACCCACCACTTGGACCCAGACGAAATGAAACGGGGAAAGTAAAAACAAGGGGAAACTTGGCCGCGGCTGCTCCTTTCACAGGCTCCTTGCGCTGGGTCTAAAGAAGCCAGCCCGCGGAGAGGGGCCGGTTTGCTGTCTGCTGTGCCGTGTCCTGGGGAGCCGGGGAAAGCAGCCAGGCAGAGACCGGATCCTGGAAAGCAGCCCGTGCCCTGTGCCAGCACATGCTGCCAGCGGTGGGAAGCAGGGAAAGCCATGCATGGGCTCCCCACCTCCTCTGCCGCTGGTGAGGGGCGGCCTGGGAGGAGCCCGGGCGTTGCTGCCCTGCTGGGGTATGCCCTGCACCCCCGTTTTGGCACTCAGTCACGATTTGGGTGTCTCGTTCCTGCACAGCGAAAGAGGTTTGGGGCTTTCACTGCCCGTTGAACATCCAACTCTTAGGGCTGGTTCATCACATGGTGCACTTGGCCACATCCCTCTCTTCCTTGTCCCATTGCTGTGCTCCTTGGGTTGCTGGGAGCCCTTTCCTGCTGCTCCACACACCCCAGTGCCTTCAACAATCCTGTTGGGGACCTTGTTTTGTGCATCTCCAGCTCTGGTTTCAGTGGGAGCCTGTCCACAGCAGCTGCACCATTGTCATTTACGAGGCAGTGCTGACAAACACCAGCCAAGTCCCCGGTGAGGACATGCCTCGATCCTCCCCCACAGCCATCCTTATGCTCAAGTGTGTGTTTGGGACTCATCTGTCATTCAGGCTCTGTCTGGTCCTCATTGGTGTCCTCTTCCCTGCCTCTCCTTACCCCCAGAAGATGGTAAGTGCCTCTTGAGCATGCCCAGCTCTGGCATTCCATCTCAACAGGCCAAGCATTCACTCGGTGCCAAACTGGCAGGCAGCTCACTTTCCTGGCACATGGCCTCCTTGGCTTTCCATCCAGGCTGATTTCTTTTAATTTTATGGTTTTATTTTTCCCCATCTTTAAAATTCACCATTGGTTTTGATTAGGTGGCTGTGGACTTGCAACACTTGGGTTTCCAAGAACAGGAAGGGGGAGGTCTGACGTGGTGGGTCTGGTGGCAGCAGTGCCTCAACCCAGCTTATCTTGCTTTTGAGAAAGGGGGACTGTTCTGAGTCACGGGCCAAGATGTGGCCACGGTGTTTTCTTTATTTCCAGCATGCTCCCAGACTCCCTGCAGCTCCTGGGTCCCACCATGGAAATGCCCCCTCGAGGAGCCAGCGCTGGCGCCAGGGTGAGAGGAGTGCTGGTGGGAGGGAGAGAAAGAAGGTGGGGGCAAGTTCCCAGCACTAAGAACAGGAATAAGGGGGGCAACCACAAAGAAAAAACAAATGTCTGAAAGGTGAAAGAAGGTGCTTATGCAGAGGAGCCCTGTGGTCAGCTTGGAGAAAGTGGAGGTCAGTGCCTGCCTGGCTGTGTCTTCCCAGGGGGAGATTTAGACCCACCTCTGATGGCTCCATGCTTGTCTCCAAACTGCTGAGGGTTTGTGCACCCCATGCTCCTGTACACCTGGGACAGCCAGGTGCAGAGTCTGGCCTGCACAGCCTTCCCCCTGCGAGCTAATTCCTTGGGGGAAAAAGAAAAGAAACAAAACCCAGTTTCCCCTACTGATTTTGTATGACCTGGGCCCGAGGGGCTTCAGGGAATGGGAATTAACAAATAGGTTTTTAGTAGTTTGATTTTCAGTGGTTTCACCTCTGGATATAAACTTTGGAGCAAGTGAACAGCTCTGGGTTGACAGGATTTGCAGAGCTGTATCTGGGCAGTTCCTGGGATAACCAGGGTTCATTTCCTGGAAGGACATCAATGATTTGGGGTGTCCAGGAGTCCCCCCAGTCCTCGAGCAGGTGTGGCTCCTGCCTCACAGAGACCCTTGGGCCAGCATGAGGGCAGGCTGGAGGGATGAACAACTTCTGCTGGGGGCTGAGAAGAGTTTTGCAGGGGGCATCTGCTCCTGGGACGGCATCTGCAGCAAACACTTTTGCCCCCAGGGGGGATGTGGCAGGGTTGAAGAGCAGCCTGCTGTCATCACTGTCACCCAAACAGTTCCTGGCAGTCCCAGCCTACACTCTTCATCCTCCCCCACTTCAGTGAGAGAAGGCAATGAGAGGAGAGCCTGGCTCTGCCCCAGGGCTGAGCCCCACCACAGCAAAACTGAGCCCCACAAACCCTACATGCTTTGCCAGACCCCAAAATATCCCAGCCCCTCCACCCTGCTGCTGTTCTTTCATTTTATTTTTAGATCTGTTGCTCCTGTTAGCTCTTTTCTATTTGTTTTTGGTTCTTATTATTCCTGGCTTCCCTCAGTGTTTTGGTTTCCCTCCTCAGCCCTCATCCGGATGTTTATTCTCACTGCTTGTTTTTCTACTTTCCCGAGGTGCCTCCTGGTTGTAGCTGGGCAGAGGTCTGTGTTTGGACTGGGCAGAGGCTCTCACGTAGCTGGGCTGGGACCAGACCATCATCTGGAGACACCAACCTGGTCCAGGAAGGGAGAAGCCTTGGGCACTGTGTTCGCTCCGAGTAGGAACATGGCTGGTATGGGAATGTGGAATTCCTGTAACAGAAGAACTGGCTGCAAGGTGAAATAAGTGGGGGAAAAAGGAGTTAGCCCATCTCTGAGGAACTCCAGGGGACAATAGTGATGTACCCAAGGTCACCCAGGATCTCCAGGAGCCCTGGGAGGTGCCTTACCCACGTCTCCACAACACCTACTTGCCAGTGTGGTTGTGCCTTGAGGTGTCTTGAAAACCAGGCTGGGCCAGTCAGTGCCTCTGCCTATTGAAACTCAGAAAGTTTTCCTTTTGAGAATAAATACACCCAAATCTGGCTCTGTTTCTTCCATGCTCAGCACTCTCCCATACATGGATTTTTCTGTGCATCATCTCTCTGCTCATCAAGAAGTGATTTTCGAGCTTTTTTGGGACTCCAGATGAGACACATCTCCGTGGGGCAGGTGGAAGGAGATGTTTCTTTATGGGCCTACAGGCTAAGAACACATCAGTGACTGAGGTCTATCACTGCCCCCATTTGGGGCCATGGATTGGAGGGTGCTTTTGGGCAGACAGGTGGGTGCTAACTGCACATTCCTTGTGGGAAATGAGGCTTTGCCCTCCCTACTGCCAGCAGGGTTACAATAATCCCTCTACCTCCGGCTTTTGCTTTATTTTCTGTCTGGCTGGGAGGAAAAGTGGTGCAGTGTGAAAAAGGCACTGCCATATCTTGTATCAAAGAGACATGGTGGCTCTGAGTGTTTCATTGGACCCCAAAACATCTCACATCCACCACCATGGCTGCTGGATTGCAGATAAACACAGTACATGCTGCATTTGCTGCCAGAAATGTCCTGGCTTCTCTTGTTAAATTATTTATTCCAGTGCCAGGGCACAGATTTTTATGCATTTCATTCTTTTGGTGATGACCCAAGTTCCTCTTCCCATCCTACAGCCTTTCTGATAGTGAGGGGCCCAGAGCCACATGGCTGTGGGGCAAGGAGGCTCCCAGCAAGGAGATGCTCATTCCTCATGGATGGGATGAGGGCATCCTCTGATTTGTAGGTATTTATTTGAAGAACGACTCAGTCATGAGACCAGTGCAATAATCTGGAGCAGCCTTCCACATTTTTGGTACAGTTACAGTGAGATTTGCATCTGAGACATTAAAGGGCTGGTCTGGAGCTCTGCACGTGGGCACGGGGACTTTTTATTGCTCCACTTCAAAGAGGCTCAATAACGGGAACGAGCGTTCAGGTAGGGAAAAGTTCTTTCTTTCCATGTGCAAAAGTGTGCCAGAGGACACACAGGCATCCCTGCACACACAGAGTTACAGGGCTCTGGAGAGAGTTAAAACAGAGCAGGCTGAGGATTTTGCATCAAAAATAGTATTATTTTTGGAAGGAAAAGTCAGCTGACACAATGGCCCAAGCTGTCAGGATCTTTTAGCTTTGGGCTGGGGGGGGGGGGGGGGGGGGAGAAATCAAAATGAAAAGCACACAGTTGGCTGAAAGGAACCAAAACATGGCAGGTTTTGATCAGCTTGAGGCCAAAGCCTGCAGGGCTTCGTGAGAGGTGGAGTCTGGGTGTTGTGGACATCAGCTCCTGGCCTGAGTTGGAGCTGGCTCCAGGTCTCATCTCTGTGCACTCTCAGCAGCTGCCCTTGGACCATGCCCAGGGGTGGGAGCCCCATCCAAGGGCTGGCAGGGGCAGGGTGCTTCCCAAGGGCTGGAGTTCCTGAGGGTCACATCCAGTCTGAATTTGGTTCAGCAGAAGAAATGTAAATGTTTCACTACACAGGCACTGGGTCCTGTCTCTCCTGCATCAAAACTTGGCAGTAAATCTGAGCTTTCTGCGTGCGTGGGGTTTTTTTCTGGATATTTGGTTCTACAGGCAGAGCTGACTCTCTGTAGCTTGCTTGCTGTTTGGGGTGAAAGCAAGTGTTGGAAAACCACGGGAAACATTCCATTCATGTTTGAACATGGTGAAATTTGGGTCTTTTGCATTCAGAAAAAAGCCTCCTCCAGGAAATCACATGCAGCACAGGACATCTCCTGCAATGTGCTCACAGACATCCTTCCCTGCCCTTCCTCAGGACAAAAAAGGCTCATTTGTCTGATTCCCTGGTTTCTCTGCCATCCCTTTTGGCTCCATGGCATATGGGCACACGTGAAAATGCAGATGTACATCCCAGGGACCTGAATTTTCCCTTATCCCTGGGTGGGAAAGCATCGACTGCCATCACTCACAGCAAGCTGAAGTAATGTAAGATATGGCCACACCTGCACAGGAGCATCTCTCAGAAGTCTTCTTATGTTTTTTGTTCTAATCTTATCCTCCTCTGATTTCCAACCCATCACTGTGGGTTTCAGCCCCTAAAAGGGCATCCCTGCGTGCTGGCTCCAGGGGCACTTGGATCCAAACAGGCTCCTCTGTGGCTGCTTCCCATCCTTAAGCAACACCCACATGTTCCTGTAGGTGTTCCACGAACTTTTCATGTCCTGCCTGCTCTGTTTGCACAGGAGAGAGAGAGCCAGGGCAGGGCTGAGGGCAGAGCCAGCGACTCTCCTCCAAGGCTATTTCACTAAATGGAAATAAAGGGAGCAATTCCAGGAGCCCTGTGCCAGCCGTGTTTGAGGAGGCTGGGGAAGCAACAGCAAAGGTTCTGTCTCTTCCTACAGGCACACCGGGGCTCTGGTCTGGCAAGGAGCATGGAGGCAGTGCCAGAATCCTTGGAAAAATATTCAAATGAAGTCTCTAGGAGGAGTGGTGGTGCTGGAAATGGGCCTGGCAGCCCGTCCCGTTTGTGGTACGGATGAGATGGACGGTGTTACACCCAGGCTCAGCCCCACACTTCGCTTTTGACCTCTTTTAATTGTAAAGAGAAATAAAATTAGCCCTTATCTGCCCCTTGCAATCTCATGGCTGATGCTTTTCCTGCCCCTTTCAACATTTTCCCATATTTTCCTTCATCATTAAATCTTTGTTGAGGTACTGGCATCCTTCACACCATGTTTTTCCGCTTTTACCTGGATAACCCTTTCTGGAAGTCTGGGACTGGAGCTGTTTCCTGCCAATGTTTTTGTAGCTCTCCAGTAAATTAGGGCCAAACCACTGGCTCATGCTCTGCTCTGGATCCAAATCCCTGCTAAACCCCCGCCGCTACCCTGCCCGAGCTCAGCCCCAGCTCCACCCCAGGGATGCAAACCTGGATGAACCTCATTTTGGGGGGACCACACCTTCCTTGAAGGGGACGGAGATCAGCCCCTCCCTGGCTGGCTGTTTGCAGAGGGAAGCGGCTGCCAGAGAGCGGGGTCACCTCTGCGGGGGTCGGGGCTGTTTCCCTGGTGTTTTGTGAGCAGCCCCTGCCCCGGCGGGCTCAGCCCAGCGCTCTCACCTCCCCCTGGGGCAGCTCCCGCTGCCGGCGCTGGGAACCGCCGCGTCCTTTGCTGACTGCGGGGAAAGGATTTTAATTAGCGGGGGTTTTGGCTAGCCCGGGAGGCAGCAGTGGCCCCGCTGTGCTACCTCCGGGCTGGAGCATGTGCTTCGGGCATTTCCTTAGACTGAGAGGTGTCAGGAGGGCTGCCGGGAGCTGTTCCCAGCACAGGGCACGGGGACAAATGCGCAGGGCGGGACCGGCGGCTGGGAGCAGCCTGGGGTGGGCAGTGCAGTGAGACCGGGACATCCCGAGTCACGGCCTGAAACATTCCCTCAGCCGCTTCCTGGCAGGAGACCCCAAGGGCTGTGCCTCGGGGAGGGTGGGATCTGCTGACAGCAGGGGCAGGGCAGGTGCTGGTGGGGCTGGATGTGGCCAGGCTGGTGCCAGGGTGCTGACCAGGTGCCAGGTGCTGACCACACCGAGGAGATGTGGGGGTGACACCCAGACCAGCGGGTTTTGCCCTCAGAGCAGCCTGACGGAGAGACTTCCCAGCAGATGTTGTTTCAAGAAACTGTTCTTGTCCCTTTCTGTAGATACACACGTTTTTGGAAAGCCTTTTTTCCTGGGCTGGAATGGTGCTCAGAGAGAGAAGTCCCGGAGACAGTCAGCACAGAGCTGGCCATGGTCGTACCTGATGCCACCTAAACCTTGGGGTGACAGCTTTGCCTGTAGCACATTTGCAAACACCCAGCATCAGCCACAGCATCGGCTGAAATACAGATTTTCTCCCGCATTTTCTCCTTCCCACTGGCCTGCCAAGGCTCAGGGACAGACTTGGTGCACACTGGTGTGGCATCACAATCTGCCACAGCTCCCCTGTACAGGACACACAGGAGAGGGATCAGTCACACTTTAATTCCCCTGCAGGGGAACATTTTCACCCTCGGGGCACAGTCACCCCCCTCTGGCACCTATGGAGGGAAGCTGCTCTGATTTTGCTGCTGTATAAATGACACAGGAGGGACAAAATATAATTCCCTGTATCTCTGACAAATCCTTCTCTGACAGATGAGCTGTGACCTACTTTGCAGTGGAGCCAGATGTTTAAATTTATGAATGCAGGCACATTTCCATCAGACCTGGGAAGGAATGTTGTATTGCTGCCCATCTACGCAGCCTCTTGGGCAGAGGAGCTGGATTTCACGGGAAAATACCATTTGTGGTTCAGTCCTAAAGGTTTTTAAAGGAAAGGAAAACAGGAGATCATGCCATGCCTTTTCAAAGAAAACCCCAATGGTACAAGCCAAGGAATGTTCAAGTGATAACGTTTATATCAAGCTGAAAACTGCTGCTAGGAAAGAATTCCTAACCTGACTTTTCAGGGGGTCACATTTTCACAGCTTTTGGCTTGGCAGTGGTTATGATTCCTTCCCTGGGATTTCACACTTATTGGTATCCAAAGAGAAGCTTCATGGTACAGGACACAATTTAGCAAATATTTCCTCATTCTCACAATAAATCCCTTTTCCAACCATGCAAGTGGCAGAGCAGCATCCCTGGGACTGCCCTGCCAAAGCAGTGATGGGGCTGTGGGTTTTCTAGTTCTGCATCTGGAAAATAACCACTATTTTGCTGCTGACCTCCTATGTGAGTTTTACTCCTCCAAGGTACCCCAGGTGGTAATACAAGTTTGCAGGAGCACCTTGAAAGTGCCAATGTGAATCACACATTGGATGTAAATCCCACTGACTGTATTTTATGTGGGTACCTGATTTAGGGTCATTTAATTTGCAGCTTTTGCTGTTTTCGGAGTTAACTGTCATTTCTAAACTGTAAGCCAGTTTAGAACCAACATAAGGGGAAGACAAATTTAAATACAGAATAGCACACCAAGATGCATCATCTCCCTGTTTATTTTCAGATTTTAAAGGTACTTGTTCATTGCCCACGCTTCTCAAATTAAAACAACATGAAGACGCTTGGATTGGGTATAAGAAGATACTGATAGGGGCTGAAATCAGGGTATATAAACTTAAAGCAAGATGCTAATAATGATTTAAGGCATAGATTATGCAAATTTTGTAATCTGTGGGGTATCTGATGCTGTGTGATGTCTGGGAAGGGCTCTGCCTGTCTTTCAGAGAAGTGCCACTCAGGCACTAATTTATCTGCCAGATTAGCCAAAAGCTTTCCTGCTGGAGACAGTGAAGCACGAGCCTGATGAACCAAGAGCAGAGGAAAATTCTTGACTTTGCTGTTGTCCAGATTTACCACGAGGAAGGAGTTCCCTCTGGCATCCTCCAACCAATCCATAATCCTGCAGCCTGTAGCCTGCTGGCAAGGATGCTGTCCTGGGAGGGATGCACTTGGAGTTCTTACAGCTGCAGTGGATGGGGCATGCACAGATCCTCTTTTATTTGGGTGTTTTTTTTAATGAACATAAAACACCTGTAAGTCCATTTAATAAGGACCTTGATCCTGTCCAGGTATTAAAATGCCAAGGGCACACCTGGGATATGAACATTACCTGGTTACCCTCCTCCATGGGAGAGGACTCCGTCAGTGCAGGCTTGGCCAGCAGTGCAAGCATGGAGGATTTTGTTCCAGGCAGCGAGGGCAGGAATTTGGACCTTGCTGGCTGGCTGGCTGCTGAGCTGACATGAGTTTGCCCTGCAGTTTTGGGTTTCCACACCTAAAGCTTGCCCAAGGCTCGCTCCAGCTCTCTCCATCCCTTTGAGAGTAGCTGCTTTTCTTGCTGCACCTCTCTTGCCTCAGGAGCATGGAGGAACACGAGGAGCACAAGCCAGAGCAGGCGCTCACACGCCCAGCAGCTGATCTGTTTTCCCCTGAGCGTACCATTTGACGTGACACAAGGCTCCTGATCCTCGTGTCACCTCTTGCCACCGCTGTGGTGACAGCACAAGTGACAACCACTGCCGGGGGTCCGCCTGGGCTGCCCTCACATGCGAGGATCCTTGTCCCTCCAGAGAGGCTTTTCTGGGCGTACCTGAGCCTCAGTGAGATGAGCTGCACCCAACCTCACCCCTGAATATTCCCCAGCCGCCTGCACTCCAGCCCGCCGCCCACAGTGCCGTCCCTGAGGTGACACTGGCACTGGTGCCGGCAGGACAGCGAGGTTTCCACAAGGTGGCATCCAAAGACCTGGGCTTCCTCTCCCAGAGCTCAGATCCCACAGCGTTTAGGGCTTTCGTGGGACTGCTTGGCATCCACTGCAGGCAGAGCCCTCTCTGGGGAGAGGGAAGCGGGGAGGCTGTGGGATTTGTCCCGGAAGGGTCAGCGGACTCTGACACACACCACTGCCTTCCTGGGGGCTGCGGGGGTGTTTGTCCATCAAATCTCATGAGGGAAGGGCAGGCACAGACCGCAAACACTTGGACGGATGAGTAAGGAAAGCAGTGACTCCCCTCCCTGCAAAAAATCTGCAGCAAGGGGATTGGTGAAGAGGGAAAAGGGGTAGTGCTCGATGGGGAATGGCAGCAGGTACCAAAAACCCTAGGAAAGGAAAACCTCCTAGCTTGACCCAGGACTGATGTATCCAGAAGAAGCAGGTTTGTTTTTTACAGGGCAGCAAAGTCAGAGAGCAACCCCAGGGAGGGGGAACACCAAACACAACCCATGTGGCCCCAGAGGTCCTTC
Source organism: Machaerirhynchus nigripectus (assembly GCA_013397975.1). Taxonomy (NCBI): domain Eukaryota; kingdom Metazoa; phylum Chordata; class Aves; order Passeriformes; family Dicruridae; genus Machaerirhynchus; species Machaerirhynchus nigripectus. Next base: position 1,610,320 of record VZRQ01009876.1, read on the forward strand.
TTTTCACACAGCTCTAGCACAACCCCATGGTTCTATTTGCCAGGCTGGAAGATGAGGTTTGCCAGCCCTTATCCCACAAATATAATCTCCGGGGTGTGCCCGAGCTCCTGCTAAGCTTTTTGGAGGTGACACCCCGTTCTTCACCACTCTGGGCGGCCCTGGGTGAGCCCTGGCTGGGCTTGGCACTGAGAAGAGAAGTGCATCAGAAGGATGGGGTCAGACCCTGAGTAAGCAAATCTGAGTAAGCACAAAACACGGCTCTGTGGTTTGTTGTGTTCGGACTGCTTTGGCAAGAGGCAAACTCCAGCGGGACTATTAAAGCATTGCAGCCCTCGCAGAGATTACAAGTCAACCCAAAAAAAAGACAAATCGGTGACCTCGTCCTTCCGGCAGAAGCAGGGAAGGGGAATGAGCGGGAGGCTGTGTCCCACGGCGCTCTGTCAGACACGGGGTAAGGCAAGCGACGGAGCCCACGCAGAATTACTGCGGGCTCTGAGGAGATGCAGCGCAGCAGGCTGCAGCTCGGGCAGTATTGAGCAGGATGTTGTCCACTCCTGCCAGAATCCGTGTGTCCTTCCGTGAGAGCCGGGAAGAAGCTGCGCTGTGGATCGATGGGCGGGGATGGTGCTGCCGGTGCTGTCTTGGTTCGATTTTAAAAATACTTGTAAACTTTAAAAAAAATTAAATAATAATGACAATTAAACAGTAAGTAAGGGCACGGCTGTGGCTGTGGGAGATGGCCGGTCGGTGCCCACGGCTCCCGGCGGCTCCCGGCTCTCACACGGTGGAGCTGTTGCTCCGCGGCAGCGCAGGAACCGCGGGGGCTCCGCCGGCACCGCCCCGAGCCCCTCCCCGACCCCCACCCGGACAGCCAAGAGTTCACTTTTCTCTCAAAGACTCGGAATTTGGCTG
>VZRQ01009878.1:1471-20630 GCA_013397975.1 Machaerirhynchus nigripectus
AGAGGAAGGAAGTATTCATGTCTTGTAAACTCCAGAAGACATCGTGAAAGAAAGGTACAGCGGATAGAGAAAGCTATTTTGTTCCTATTCTCTAGAGGTTTGGATCAGATTTGCCTTATATTGTTAAAATCAGCATAGAAATAATTATTGTAAAAAGTACATTTGAAATAAATATTCAATGTCTTTTTTAATGAGGTGCTAACTCAACTGCAAATGCTTTGTAGGAAAGCCAAAAAGCAAACCCAAGCTTCAAAGGCTAAGCATCAACAAGTCGTTTAAAGGAGTGAATAATTTTGACTTTATCTTTAGTTGGAAATTTGTGGTAGCTGTACTGAATCTTGACTGCAGTTTGTTACTTTGCATGGCTGAGACAGGCAGTTTCTCCCCCAGCCTGCTTACAACTGTGCTTTGCAAATCTGTTTGGAAATGCACAAGGTATTCTATTACAGTATACTTCTGTAAGGCAATTATTGACTTACTGAGGAAAACAGACCGCTTCAGAATTTCATCTTCAGCCTTTCATTAAAACTCCTGTAAGTCATGCCTCTCTTTTGCATTAAAAATAGCAAAACTAGCTACACCCGAAGGGAACTTATGCCCCAGCTGCAGAAGTATCTGAACTGAATACATAGGAGAGGGACTGGACCACAAGCAGTAAAAGCACAGTGTTGGGATACTGAGTACAACACCTTGTACCTTGTGTGGTGGCCAAATTCTCTTTTAATAGTTCAGTAGTGCTGGGAGTGTAAGTACATTACAGGCATAACAGGCCCATCTGCTTTGCAGATTGTGTGAAAGCAAAGAAAACTTTCTGTTTGCTTGCGTTATTAGCTAGCTGATCTGCAACCAGAAACAGAACTGGAGCAGCAGCTACTTCTGCCAAAAACATGAGCTAATGGTCTTAAAAGGACAAAAATTTAACAGTCTTTGCTTGAAAAAATATCCGCAGTATTGTATTTTGGCACACTGAAATAATTACCTCCTTCAAAAGTGCTGGAAATACCTGAGGTAGAGTTTTCCTGGTGGTGGGTTGTTTTTTTTTGGGGGGGGTTTTTGTTGGTTTTTTTGTTGGTTTTTTTTTTTTTTTCAGTTGAAGCAGAGGGAGGATGTATCTCCTTGCAAACATTAGCTGTAAACTCTACTCCTTCACCTTTGCTCCTCATGGGTCCTTAATTTATGGTATTTGTTAGTTTCTTTTTGGACTGGAAGTCAGATGGCTTTCTTTGAACTCTAAAATAAGTGACTTTGATTAAATTCAGCTTTAACTGTAAAATAAGTGACCGTCTCTATAAACATGTAACATTACATTGTTTGCTTTGAATTTTCTTAAACAGCCGATCAATGATCAGCTGATCTGGACAATGATCCTATTATGCTAATGTGAATATGTAATTGTTGTTAAATCATTTACTTATATTATTTATTCAAAAACACTTAGCTACAGTTTGCTTTTATTCACTGTCTCAAATACATTAGTCTACTAATCGCTTGAAGGGCTCAGATTTAGATGTGTAATAAACAGACAGAAATTTTATACATAGAATCAAAAATGAAACAAAACTCTATTTTTGTATATACTTCTCATGTGCCCATATAGCATTTTATTGAAAGGAATCTAAAAAATTTGTATTCTTAAATATTACAAGAAAATAGTATTTTAATTAAATTACGTAAATATGTTGTGTTGCAGTGCCAGCAGAGGTAATTTAACTTGGAGCAATGAATACTTGAAAGGCAACCATGTATTCATTTTAAACCTTTATGGTTCATAGCAATTACTTTCTCTATTACCAGAGTTTGCTGATTCATTACTTTTATTTATTAGTGGTGTAAGCTCACGATGAGCTATCTCCTGTGTTAGATTCCGCCCAGTACATCCAGATGGAAAAGATCAAATTAAGTTCCAAGGAGCCTTCAAAAGGGTCACTATTGAAAAATATTCTGTGCTTTCTCATTCTTGGAACAATGTCTACAGTCCTCTTACTTCAGGTGTTAGGTGCAGCTCACCAGGAGGGCAAGGGGATGATGGGAGTTTCTGCATTTAAGACCTCCCAGCTGAAAAAGTTGCAAACTTTCCATCATCATCACCTTTAACATTATCAAGGCAGATAGTTCAACCTATTGCATAAACAGAACCTCTTTCAAAGACAGGGCTTATCAAGAGAAAGAGTATTGCAGGTATGTCTGAAAAAAAGCCTACTGCAGGCTTTCCATTTTTTGAATGTAAAAAGCAGAGAATACTGTCACTTAATCTAAAATTTGCTGTAAATATTGTATTTGTTCAATATTTAAACTGAAATAAAACTTAAGTGGATTGTGCAATTTAGGGTCATGTTTTGAAGCTGAAAGGACTGGTTAGAACTGTCTACTAGGTTAAGTCCTCTGATTTTGTTCAGCTCTGTTGAAACTGTATATTAATAAACGTCCAACAAGAGTTAGTATTTACAGATTAATGTAACTTTGTTGCACATTTCATTTGGGCTTAAATGTGACCTTGGAGCTGTAACCTAAAGGGTGCTGAAATACTAAAATATAGAGGCCATCTAGACTCAAGGTAGTATTTTACTAATAAAATCCTTTAAATCAAAAATCCGACAGCCTAACATGTGGTCTCAGAAAGGATATATTGGCTGTTCTTGGAGAATGTCGTTTTGGTTTTAGTACAAAGAATGTTAAACATTTGTTTCTGGAGTCTCTTTTAGAGGGCCAGAGGAAAAGGAAGGATGCTGATTAGTAGTCTGCAAGTTTATTTAAAATCAGAGAAATATACCCAGTGCTTAAGACTGGAGTTAACAAAAGAATTGCAATAGAATTGTTTATCAGCTTCTCAGCAAATTCTTTTGGGTATGGTAAGTATTTCAAGTTAATTTTCAGAGCTATAATATTACAAAGGCTTTTTTTTTTTCTCTTACAATAGCTGTTAGTAATGTATTTGAAAAGTGTACCTAGGAAAGTATTTGTGCAAATATGTGATTTTTTTCTAATCCCACAAAGGAACTTTTAGTCTCCACAGTCTCCATGTTAAGCATTTATTATTTAGGGATGTACATACTTTTAGGAACTTCTACATTCTGTTCAGTTTAATAGTTAAGAGCTTGGAAAAATATTCAGCATTCGTTTAAGTTAATATGGCTTCTAATTAGGCAAATCACTGTATTTTTAGTCATCATGAAAGAGTGTTTATATCAAACATTGTTATGTGGGGACTAAAATCTCTGAGATTTTTTAGTATTGCATTTACAGCAATGGTTTGCAACACGTTTATTCAGAGAACAGTAGCAATAATGAGAATGCACAGATTAACCATTCCTTAGTTTTTGTTGACATGCAGCCATTTTCAGTTTTGTTCCATGTTCTGAGAAAGAAAAGCAGTAGTGAGCTGCAAGGAGTATTACTGTAATGTGTAAACAAGGATTTTATATTAATTTTCCTGAGTTTTCTACAGGGAAGACTTTTTACTTTTATGTATATGTATATTTAAGCATTGATCACTGATCAGCAATTTTTTCTTTCAAATTTCCTTCTTTGTGCCAATGAATTTAAAAGAATTGTACGCAGAATTACATATCAAATTCATGTTTAACCTGCAGCTTCATACATTTTTCCTTATCTAATAACATAAAGATAAAATAGTCTGCAGTCTTTGCTTCCAAAATTTATAATTCTACAAATTTAGGCAAAACAGTACAAAATTCAAATAATAAAGAAGTTGGACATTCTTCTTAATAGTCAAACTTAAATTTGAGGAGTAAGAAAAAGAAAGGAGTATAATTGACATCAGTCTAACAGTAAAGGATACATTGCTGATTTTCCATTAAGTTCCAGTTTTCTTTGTGAGTCGTGAAATCAAGTTCTCCTTATATTTTATTATGCAGTCCTCATTCATTTCTTTAGTACTTAAAAGCCCTTTTCTTCTCTTGTTGTGAGTCTTTTTCAGTGTTCAGGACAAGCTGTGCCAGATTTACCTGCTGCTCTCGGAATCTGATTTTGAACAGGTTCCAGGGTAGCACTGGGTTAACTCGGTTAGCTGGTTAACACTGCTGCCCATAGAGACATGCATCGTGCTTGCTATTTCAAGTCAATGGGCTGATTTGCTGTACTTACACAGTGTTCAGCCTGAGTTGCAGTTTTCTTTCCACCTGGGTAAGAAGCTACATGTGAAATAATTTCATTACTTGCCAGAGTTAAGACGACTGTCATCATTCTGTGTCTCTAGATGTGACAAAACAGGTTTATTCTCCTTTATTTTTAGTGAAATTATTTATTTTCTTGTATTGCCAAATATGAGATTATGTCTTTCACATCAGTCATTTCCACTATTTCACTGGAAGTGTGTAATTCTGTTGCCATTAATAAGGAATGCTGACTTGTTTCAATTAATATTTTAGAACAGTTATTTTTTTGCTACAAATATTATTGGAACTTGCTCTTCTCAGAAGGATTATTTTGCTTGTTTGTTTGTTACTTTATTTTCTCAGGGCTTCTGTTTGTTTATCATAATTTTATCAGGATTCTTTTGTGTGTGACAAGAACTGTAATTGTACTATACATCACGCTGTGAATACATGGTACATACCTGCCTTCATGTCTCTCTCTGATCTTCCAAACAGCATCCCTATCAGACTTCATCCAAAAGGGTTCAGAGGGAAATTGCCATGGCTGTGTTGAATTCTTAAAGGGGAACATGCGGCGCAGCTTGCTGTAATTTCTTTTTTTTTTTTTTTAAATCCCTTCATGGGAAAAAAAGGGGTTTTTTTAAAAAGATTTTGAATGTGGACTTCCCAGTTTGCTTTCCCTGAACTGCTAATTCAGAATGATGGTGCTGAGCTCTAATGGACTTGTTATATTCTCAAGAGCCCAACAGAGTCTTAAATTTTCATTTACATGTTTATTTCCAGCCTAACTTGGTGCGCAGTCTACTTCAAAATGTAAGAGAACACTTGAGTAATGTCTGTGATTGAAAATTAGGCATTTTTAATTTCATTTATGTACAGAGACGAAGATGAAATGTACTTCATCCAGCTCTGGGGTCCCCAGCACAAGAAGAACATTGACCTGCTGGAGCAAGTCCAGAGGAGGGCCACTGAGATGATGAGAGGGATGGAGCACCTCTCCTATGAGGAAAGGCTGAGAGAATTGGGATTGTTCAGCCTAGAGAAGAAAAGGCTCCGGGGTGATCTCACTGCAGGCTTCCAGTACCTGAAGAGAGATGGAGAGACGTTTTGAAAAGGCATGTAGTGACAGAACAAGAGGAATGGTTTCAAACTGAAAGAGAGTAGGTTTAGATTAGATCTCAGGAAGAAATTCATTACTGTGAGGGTGGTGAGGCACTGGAACAGGCTGCCCAGGGAAGCTGGGGATGCCTACTTCCTGGAAGTGTTCAAGGCCAGGTGGGATGTGGCATTTAGCAGACAGATCTAGTGGAAGGTGTTCCTGCTCATGGCAGGGGGGTTGGAATTAGATGATCTTTGAGACCCTGTCCAGTCTAGGCCGTTCTGTGACTCTCTGTTAGTGTACTCTGAAGCATAATACTAGTTTCCTGAAGTTCCTGATGTATTCTTTAGCCAAAACTTTGTGGTAGCAACAACATCTTCATGTGTGTAACTTCACTTAGGATGGAGTTGATCTCTTAGATGTCCTAACGCTGACAGGCTTTGCAGCAGCCTTGCCCATTGCTGCTGCTGCAGGGTGAGTGACTGAGCTGCTGAGATACTACTGGTAAGAGAAAGCTGAACTAATCTGCATGGATGTTTGTATTTACTCAAATACTAAATAAATCCCCTGTGCTTTTTTAGACTATTTTGGCACAAGCTGACATTATTTATTAATACACATTTATATATGAAGATGCTGATGGATACATTGCAAAAACAAACAGAAAAACCAACCCACAATCCAATTGCAAGACTCAGAAGGCTTCCGTAGCTGCAGTTCCACAAAACAGCTGCAGCTTGAGTATTATGCAAGTTCATTAAGCACTTTGTCTGTAAAAGCATCTTTTTTTTTCTCAAGCAGAAAGAGGTGTAGGTGACATATCCGTGTAATGAAGGTGGAAAACTGCAGGATATTTGCAGATGCCAAAAGCTTGTGCAGGTTCAAGCAGATACAGGCATGTACACACTAGATAAGTATGTCAAGATCTGCTTAATACAAAATCTGCTAAGAAGTTCTTCAGTTAGAAATTGTTTGAGAATGGGATAAGGTTCTACACAAATATTTGTGTGACATTCTGGTGTTCTTGCCCAAGCACCTGCTTTTTGTAATTTTTTTACAATATTGTACTAACTAGACCACTTGTCTCTCCTGCTACAGTTTTTCTTTTGCTTTCTTTTGGCAATTTTTTAGCTTACACTTTACAGACTTGTTTCTAGTCTAATTTTGGTTCTGTTTCTTCCTGGCCTGTAAGCTGTATTCTTTGGGGGTTGGGGGAAGGGAAGGGGAGAGGTGGCACTGTAGAGAAGTTTGCTGTGGCAAAATACAAAAGATATGCCCATGGATTGACTGAAGCTTTAAATATAAGCACCTGAGAAAAGTTTCTTATTCTGCTGTTATGCAGCTTAAACTGTGAACGGAGATACTGTCTCTCTCACTGTTAACAGGGACCTCTGTTTCATTTGTTTTTAGCTCTAGAGTAATTTGGGATTTACAGGCACTTGGTAAGGAAGAAGCTTCATTTGTGTTCATAGATATCACAGACCTAATCACAGAATATTCTGCATTAGAAGGGACCCACAAGGATCATCAAAGCCAACTCATAAGTGGATGGCCCATGCAGGGATCAAACCCACAACCCTGGCATTATTAACAGCATGATCTGACCAGCTGAGCTAATCTCATGTTTCCCCCATATACTGAACACTCATTTTTGGCAACAAAGGACTAATAACAGTACAGGAAATAATCAGCTAAAGTGAGGTGAATGTAAATTGTTTGACAGCTTGTCTGGAAGAATCCGGTACTAATTATAGCAAGTGCACAGTTTCTTGTAAGATTAGGGATGCAATCATGAGATATTAGAGCTACTGATACAGCATGTTTCCCAGTTCTTTACTTAGAGGCAACAGCAGCCTCTTCATGGTAGAGCTGATTACTCTTTTATTCTTAATTACATATTTATTCTTGTGGCTTTCCAGGTAGTTAATTTTTGCACATAAAGTGCAATATTTTTCTGTGTCAAACTTTGCAGGATTTTGGAATTGCTTTAGAAATAAAAAAAATTAAGACATTCCCTTTATTTTTCCACATAATTTTGTTCATTTCACCACTAATTTCTTTAGTTCAAAGTAAGAACTAGTCTCATTACATGATTTGATTTTTGTTGATTTAAAATCAAATTCAGCATCTGTCCACAACTATTCATATACTAGGAAACTTCCAGGAAACTTAAATTTCACAGCTGCACACTGCTATGGTGTAGTACTAAAGAGCAATATATGAATTATAACTATTCCATCTCAGAAGTAGTATCACCTAAGTTCCATTCTGTTTATGCAGCTTTTTTGAGAGCTACTAGCTGATAGAGAAGCAAGTAATTAAAAAAAAAAAAAAAAAAAGAAAGAAATCTGATTTGCAAATTCATGTGAAACTTTGAAAAACATAAAAAATGGTGGAAGTGGCTGGACATCTTAAGAAATACTGCAATTTTTTACTTCTGTGAACTTAAAAATCATGAATCTTTAAGTGTATGTTAATTTCCTTCCTGAAAAGCAATTTGCTTCTTTATTTAAGGGGTACAAAAATGTTCGGCAGTTGTCTGTGGTGGATTGGGGGCAGCCAGGGGGTTATATATTCACTAAACATTGGTACCTTGTTGCCTTTAAATAGGAGGAAAAACAAACCTGGTGAAACATTTATTGTAAGGAGACAACAAAACACTCGGTAGATGTATTATTTTAGGGTGTGTATTAGATAACCACACAAAGAAACAGTGAAAAAAGGTGTTTGTGACTAATTGTAGAGATGCTTTTCAGAGTTTAGGGATACAAGTAAGAAGTACAAGTACATGTTACTTTCTGTGTCATATTTTTGACTTATGATTGCAAAGTTAGATTCTTGGAATGAGATCCTGGCATCTAGTGAGGCATACGGAGTTTTCATTATTGTTCTAATCAAGTTAGGACATTTGCCCACAAAAGGCCTTCAACAGACGAGCTAAAAAATAGACAAAACTTACAAGTACAGCTCAAACAATGAAAATATTAGGTCAGCGTAGGCTGCTTTTGATAATCCCAAGACTTTTTCTTGGACTAGATTCTGAAGTTCCTTTAAACAGGAACTGCAGTTTGACCTCAGTGGAAAAGCAATACTTTATGCTAGCTCTGTATTTTTAAGCAATTTTATAGACGAGTTTGGTAACATTGAGGATCAGGTTAACTGTAAGATATCTTTGCATTGCAAATTGTTTTCAAATTCAGTGGGTTTTTTGGTGTTTTGGTTTGGTTTTTTTTTTCCTTGTTTTTAATTGGGGTTGAATAGTATTTTTTTCCTTTTTACCTGAACTTCACAGTACTGAATAATTCTACTGATTAATCCATTCTCTGTTAGTTTCAGCACAGAGTTTCTGAGTCCAAATGCATGTTGGTAAGGGTTTAATCTTGGATTTTAGTAGAGAAATCCAACTCTGTCTCCACTGGGCACCTAATATTGTTTCCAATACCGACCCAGAAAGGGCATAAGAATAAACTGATGTCCTGGTTCATTCAGAGGTGTCACATTGGATTCTACAAAGCTCGAAGCCTCAGGACACTGCCAGCAGGGTAGAAGTGGGCATGTCTGCAGAGCTCAAATCCAGTTGATGGCTAAGGCGCTCCTCAGGCTATAAAATTATGTATCCCCAATATTTGTACATGTGAATCAACTCCTGTTTTATTCCAGAACTGAAAATATGGACGTATTTCTGCACAACTAGAGCAGTTTTTTCCTTTTTTAATTTTAATTAATATTTTCTCTCTTACTTCCACAGGGGATGCATTGTGAAACGGGCTGGTTTTTTTCTCAATATGCTTTATTTCTTTTTAACTACAACAGTTTCACTCTGTTAGTAACAGGTTCTTGTGTTCCTTTTTCATCTTACTTGAATTTTACCTTCTGGGACGAGAAAGCAAAAGGAAAGAACAGTACACAGAATCACAACTTGTGGTGGAAATGAATGTGGACAGATAAACTGTGTTGTTGTGTCAGAGCCATTTCATGCTGGATTTATGTTTTACAAACGGATAAGTGACAAAAAAAATTTTTATGTGTACTACATGCTTACCCAGAAGGCATGAGATAAACTCTGTAGTCATTAACTTGAAGGGCAGTTCATAATAGACTTTCCTGTTACTCTTGAGAAAATTTTTGCTCTGCAATGCATAATTTTTCTATTTCTTTGCTTGCCAAGGAATTTCTTTGGTTTATAGTGCATCAATCCATTCTATAGCTGTTGTAGTTTAATAAAAGATGATAGGATGCAGTAGGATATTTAGATACATATAGGCAGACCCTAATATGTACACAAATCCCTACTAAGCTTGCAGAGGGATGCTTAAATTTCAGGCTTACTGTCCAGAACTTGACTGTCTTTTCCTTGTTTGTATTTACTTCTGAGAAGTTCTCTCTGCCTCTACATATTGCTTATGTAATGGCAGGTGAAAATGAGAGCTCTTTTACCTGTAAACGGTCATTCTTGCAATGAATTTTGGTACAGATGGGGTTTGCCTACCCTTATTCTGAAATTTTTAAGAGTTCTTACATGCTCTACCCTGGAAGGGATGTGTGGGATCTGACAGTTACTAGAGTTCAACTATACATTTCAACTTCTGGAATAATATTTTAAGTCCTTACTATTTGGGGGATTTGATGTCTGTCTTTTAAGGGTATGGTTTTTTTGTTATTCTTTTTTTGGAGAAAAATCAAAATAGAAATTTAGATGCAACATGATACTGGGCTTTGAACACTGAATAAATGGGTCGGTTTTTTGGCCTTTTAGAGAAAAAGTAAACTTTTTTCAAAGATGTTTGAAAGCTCTCTGAATGATGCTTATTTGCATGTTTGCTGGTTTTAGGAGAAGGAAAGCACTAAATTGAATTGCTGCATATGAATTTTTATGAATTTTGTATTCTTCAACTCAGCTTACTGTATGAACAGTGAAAGCTGGAGTGCTTTCTAATTTTATGGTAGTTTTGCTTTTATTATTTACCTTTACTATTGGTGACATAAATGAGTGACTGGTTTGACTATAAATAAAGAGTCACTGCCTTCAATAGTGTCTTTCGCTTATTTTGTATTCAATATATGGCTCATATGCCTAAAAATAGTCTTAGTTTGATATCAGTAGTATCAGCACCAATTTATTGAAAGCAGGAAGTAGAAATGTAAGTTTCTGTGGCACAGTTGGCAACATCTAGTTTCATTTCAGATGTGCTGGGGTGTCCCGTGCACAACATCACTGATCTCCCATAAGGACCCAAGCAATGGCACAGGTTTTTTATTCATGCATCAAAATTAGTTAGCAACATTTCATCTAGTTATTACTTTATGTGCATCCTGGGAGGCTGTAAAGGACAGAGATCAGGTTTTAAATGTGTGCTAGGGCTACTTCCTGTGGTATCTGTTGTAGTTATGTATAGCTTGTAACTACAGTTGTTCAACTGGGTACTGAGTTAAATGCAGTTTTCAGGAAGGCCTTTTAATTGTCATATGAAAAGCTTTTCTACCATGTAAAGGCATCACTGGTTTCATGCCCTAGAAAAAAATCAGTAGAAAAAGGAGTCTTGAAGACTGGAAAAAAATCTAATAATGTAGAATCTAAAAACAGAACTCTGGGAGGTAGAGGACAACTTCAAAGAAAGTGCATGACTTCTTAAGTACTTGTAACTGGAAACCAAGCAACTTGCTGTCTTCCAGCAAATGCTATTTCAGGATTGTTTTGGAGGATTTCAGATCTTATGGAAAGTACTCATAAAGGGATATAATGGAAGAGAGAATTTGTTTCTCAGAGTCTCTTTTATGTTAAAAAGTTGTCAGAAAAGTGTATATCACACAGTTCTAGGTGTATAAAATCACCTATACAGAGAATGCAAATTTAAATCTAGAGGGTTTGAAAGGTCAGAGCTAAAAGATACTCTGCAGAATTTTTGGAAGCTGTCATGTAGAAGCTAAGGTTGAACAATTTTGTCTCCTCCTGCACTGGAAGGCAAAGCATAATACTGAAGAATTACACTTCACTTACAATGATATTACCAAGTAAACCCTGGAGGGGAAGGAAGGGAATTTCATTCTAGACTGTTTCAAGTTATATTTCTCTTGTGTTCAGGTGATGAGCTAGCAAACTAGCCGTCCCTATCATTATTATAGTCATCATTTTTATTATGATTATTTTATTACGTTGACAAGAAAAAAGAAATAATGGTCAAAAAAATTGGATGCTTCAATTCTGAAGAGGATAGACTGATAGTGGAGAATGGTTTTGTTTTTCCGTGCCTTCTCTGAGGCATGCATTTCTCACTGTTGTCACTCTGGCTGTTGTGCAGGTGGTTGACCAGATTGACACGCTGACTTGTGATCTGCAGCTGGAGGATGAGATGACAGACAGTTCCAAAACAGACACCCTGAACAGCAGCTCCAGCAGCACTACAGCCTCCAGCTTGGAGAAGGTCAAGGTGCGGGGCAACGCGCCCCTCATCAAGCCGCCTGCGCACCCCTCCGCCATCCTCACCGTGCTGCGGAAGCCAAACCCGCCCCCTCCTCCGCCTCGACTGACGCCTGTCAAATGCGATGAGCCTCCGAGGCTGCCTCCTTTGGCCAACCCTGTCAAGACTAATGGTACCCTGCTGCGGAACGGGGGCCTGCCCGTCGGGCCCGGCCGCATCCCGAACGGAGATATGTGCTGTATACCTAACAGTAATTTGGAGAAAGTTGTGATGCAGCCTCTGATGCACAGACCTGAGAAAGAGCGGTGTCCCCAGCAGGGAGCAAGGGAGCGGGTACGGTTCAGTGAAAAGGTGCAGTACCATGGCTACTGCCCCGACTGTGACGTTCGGTATAACATTAAAAACAGGGAGGTGCACTTGCACAGCGAGTCCGCCCGGGTTGCAGGAAAGCTGCCACACCAGTGCCCTCCTCTGCCACCTCCACCACCTCCGTTGCCTCCATTTCTTCTGGAAAATGGAGGGTTGGGGATAAGTCCCAGTAATAGCTTTCCTCCTCCGAGACCTGCAACTGTGCCTCCACAAACTGCGCCAAAACCCCAGAAGACCATCTTGAGGAAATCAACCACTACAACAGTGTGAAGTATGCCCCTTGTCATAACTCTTTGTTTTTTCCTATATATAAACATAAATAGGTAATGAGCACTTTCTACTTGAGCAATAAAAAGACCCCAATGTATTACACCCTGTGTCCAGTGAAGTGGCATAAAAAATCACATGGTAAGTACAAAGAGGAATACTTGTTGATCTTACTTGTACTCACCAAAAATACCATTATGGCAAAGGGTGCTGCAAAAATACTCATTCTTTAGCACATAGATTGTAAACATCTGTAGCAGTTTCTTATTTGTAGCATGGTTTGAAAGACAATGAAAAGAAAGCTCCATGTGAAAATACTGCGTAGTGATTTGTGATAGATTTCAGTCTATCTGACATAAGGGAATAACCATTTCTCCTGGGTTTTCGGACTGTTCAAATGTCTTTTGATGAAGCGAAGTAGGGTACCAGATAACAGCCTTTGATTGAATTCTAGCAAATGGTTTTTTCTCTTCATGAGTGCGTGAGCAAACTCACTGTATGTGGGGTGGTACAGTAGGAGGTAATCACCGGACTTTCAGCAGCTTGGTCTTTGGTGGGGAAGTAAAAAATAATTGAAATGTATGTTGGCGTGGCTCTGGAAAACTGAGTTGCATTTAATTTCTCATTTGTTCAGTGCATCACTACCAATGTAAAGTACAGAGTTTTGAGATGAGCGGGGATGGTCCCATTAAGTTCCCCCCTATTTCTCCATCTGCAAAAGGGTGATGATATTTTATCTCCCTGTGCAACGTAAGTAGACTGAAAAAACAAAGCCCAGTCCTGTGTTTTGCACAAAGCTTTTGTTTGGTGCAAATCTTCTTTTGGAAGGCAAAGAAAATGTTGCTTAAGGCCTTCAGGGACATCCACTTAATTCATGTAAAGAGCTTTGAAGTTGAAAAGCTCTGTGCAATTATGGAGCATTAGCATGCAAAACAAGATATTTTACATGTTATCACATTCTGATGGTGAACCCAATTAATATTCTTACTAGTTGAAAAAAAGTCCTCAGTGTTTTTAATTATTTTATGAAAGAACATCCTTTTATTCTCACAAAGAGAATTGCAGAGACTTAGAGTTTAAAAAAACATCCAGTCAGTGAAGAAAATCTGATAATAAGTCTGTTATTTACGAAACTTGTGCCAAATTAATCTCAATGGCCAACAGCTAAAATGCTGTTATTTATTAATAAATGCTATATTTAAAAAGTATGCTTATTTCAGCTGAAATAGAAAAGGTACTTTATGGCAAAACAGACAAAACCAGACAAAACAGATTTTAAATTTTATTTTCTATTTACATTAGTAATAGGTATTAAACAGATACATATGTTTCCCTGTATACATATTATAGTATTTAAACTGAAATAATAAGACTAATCATAACAAAAGTCCCATCAGTTGACTACTATTTGCAAACCTTTGGAGTAAGCAAAGATTTTATTTTGTGCAAATACTCATTCAAGGTCTAAAGCTTCATGAAGTATTCCGTGCATAAAAGACAAAAAAAGGAAATCATCCTAAATTCTTAATCATGCTTTCCCCTCATGCCTCCCATGTGTTTTTCATGATGCACTTTGCATTTGGTATTGTTTGACTGTATTCAATCCCACGAGAGAGAGCTGTTGCCAAGCGCAGTAAGTCCAGGCGCTCGCAGCAGGAGGCAGTAACTCCTTCTGCATCTGTGCGGGATCTTTGCTGCCCAAATGAGGTTTTTGGCAGGTGGATTCTGCTCACGTGCTGGACTCCACAGCACTTCCTTTGCTCATACATTGAAAATTACATTTAAAATCACTGGAATAATGCGTGGACATATCCACATTGCATAGCTGCAGGTTTTTATTTTAAAATAGCAGATTCCTTCTGTCCTTACTCCATCACTACTACAGAGATCATATACTTGCTATAAACTAATTTAGTATTTTTTTCATTCTTGAATGAGCTACTGTGTATGAGAAATAAGATAATGCAATCAAATATTGCACATAAAACATTAAAGAAAATAACACTGATTCATTTTAGGGGGTTATGGTCTGGAGCATATGTGTTACATCACTTGGCTTAATTTTTCCGGTATGAACTCACCTCAGATAGCAGAGCGCAGCATTTCTCCTCTGTGCTTGTCAGAGTCTAATTAACATGTTAGCACCTCCAAACTGGATGCTGTACTCAGTGGATGTGCATTGATATACATGTAAATTTCAGTTTTGTTACAGTTCTCAGCTCTGGAAAGCTTAAGCAGCATCCGAGTTTCAGCAGTTAATGTTCAGTTTTGGTACCCAACACCTTGCATCTCGTGCTTTGTCTTCCCCTTCAGAAGTGTTTTCTTACCTCTTTCCCCACGCCTCCTGAATATATTCATATGATATTGCTGTGCTGTGAAAAGATGCATCTTTTCAAAAGCAATGCTATCTTTGGCCAGAAATGCAGTTTCAAAATGTGATGGAAAAAGATTGTTTTTCTGCAAAGTTTGATGACCCAGGCTTTCTTTAATACATGTTCCAAGATCTCTGTTAAATCACAGTAAAAACACTGAATCAATTATGTTTTAATGAGAATGGCTCTGGCCTATGTCCTATTGTAAAGTATTTTTGTCAGTGTAATAATTTCACATTAATAACGTGTCAGAATAAAATTAAGGTTAAAACAGGCAAACTTACAAAATGTGGGAAACAATTAACTTTAAATTTTATATCCCTGTCTAGAAACCGCTAATATAAATGGCATAACAACAAATGCAATACTGTATTCTGCCAGCAGGTTTTTGACATTTATATTAGGAATGTAAACTCTGTGAAGCATTTTTGAACACATACAAAACAGTATGCTTCACCCCTTACTGAGGAAAACCCAATAAACTAACCAGAACTGGACAGGACTTGTCTGCCCTTGTAATGTAAATGTAATATTCTCTGAGATTGAGTGTTTTGCAAAGATGCTAATACCTGAAAAAATGGAATTCCAGTAACAGTACTCAGAGCTTTAATTCAGTGTTTGCCATCACTTCAGTCTGCTGTCCAGCTTTGATTCCCCTAAGGTATTTAAAAATCTGAACTGTCCAGGACTAGACTTCTCAATTGCAAATAGGAGAAGGTGGTTTCTCTCAATTTAATGAAGGGGACAAGGTTAAGAAAATTAAAATAAGCAATGCAGACTTACTTAATTTATAATAATGGCATTCATTAAAAAAATATAACACATGAATATATTGTAAGAAAAGAAAATCAGGAGAATAAAAGCCAATAACAATCCTTTTGAAGGATGTAAGGTAGGAATCTTCAAAAGGACCATGGGTCTTTCTACCACCTAGTAAAAGTCACTGTTATTCCTTCTCTCTTGGCTTCTGGAGATGTTACACCTTTCATCACATCATCTATTTTTCTTAAAAACAAGAAAAAATTCCAAATTCTCATCAATGTTTTTTGTTATTTAATCAGTATTTTATTTAAAATGTGACATGAAATAAGTGAAGTACACTATAGCTCTTGTTACTAGCTTTCTTCAGATAGCTTGTTTATTGGTTTTGAAGCAGAGAGCAGTATGAATTCTTTAATTACCAGAGAGATTTGTGTATGTATGTTTGCTCAGATCTCTTTCTTTCCTTTTTCTAATTATGGCTTTCCTTTCAGTGCTCCCACAAACAGTAATTTTACATTGGACATTGTGGATATCAAGTCATGCTGTGGTTGCCGTGTCATTTGTCTGATGTAGTCTTAAAGTAGGCATGAATATTAGGCACATATTTTTGCCAAGGCAGCACTTCTCATACCCTATTTGTATATTTGCAATGAGCTGTCCTTTTTCAGAGGCTGTATGTGTGTGTTTAGAAGCAAAATACCTATCCACTGCTCAAATTAGTAATAATACTGAAAACATAATTCTCAAAGGTGCAGAAAGGTCTTGCAAGTGAGGTATGCATAAAGGCACGTCGTGGAGTAAATGTCTATGGCAAACCTAAGCACAATCTCTAGAATTCTCAATTTGAAAAAGGACATGGCACCTGTTATATAAACACACTGTATTTTTTAGGGAAATTTTTGATCTGTCTCATGCAATATTTACATGCTGCAGCCTAAAATTTCTGTATCTGTATTAGCACAGACCACAGCTTGAAGGAGCAGCAGTGCTGGCGTTACTGGCTCAGTATCCTGCAGAGCGGTGCATGCAAACTGCAGTACAGCCCCATCCTTGGTAGCAGTTACATGTTGGTGGTTTTTAGTTGGGAAAAAGTAGCAGGGATTTTATCTTAGTTGCCTGTTTTATAGTGGTGAATAGTCCAAGAGAGCAATTTTCTCCATCAGTCATAATTTTGGCAAGGTATCTGTAGTAATCCATCTTGGGATAGCTCTGGGGAGCACGAGCAAGCTAACTTTCATTTCTGATCTTAAAGGATTTGACATGCCTCTAATTCATATTGGTCAAAGAGCTCTCTTGTTAGCTGAGACTGGAGCTGCTGGGATAAATGGACCTGACCATGCGTCCTGCTGCAGGAGAGAGGCCTGTGCTCGAATCAGCCTGTGCAAGTCTGCTGCTGTTCTCTGTGCCCTCACATTTTTTCCATGTATGGCAATGTTCTCATTACTACATGATGGGAGAGTTTTGTTTCAGTGGTGAAGCAGATGGTACCATGGCTGTATTTAGGTTTCCCAGCCTTTTGTAATGCTAAATCTTCAGAAATTTTGAAACAAGAGTTTTCTTACTTTTGAGATAATCATTCTACTGCCAGGTTATAAAAATAAGATGGGAATCTGTCATGCAGGTATGATGGACTAGAACTTTTCATATTTTGGGGGACTGGGTTTGTTATTGCAGGACTATGTATCTTTTGTCACATGAAAATGTTTTTTATGGATAGATGAGAAAAAAGTAGAACATAAATTGCACCCTATAGCCAGCCAACAGCAGTGCTTTGAGCAGTGAGTAAGACCAGAATCGTTCTGCTGCTTTGCTTGGGAAAGGGCAAAGGTCCAGGAATTACTGCATCTTCTCCTCAAGAGAAGAGGTTTTTTCTTTAATTCCTGAAATATTGGATGTGTATACTAGGATTCTTTAAGGAATTTAACACAGTCTACCTCAATTTTGTTTGTAAATTATATTGATGGAAAGAAATTATGTTTTTGTAAGAGTTTTCTGATATCAGATCTGTCCCTAGATGTTGTTTGTCTGATCTTTTGACTAACTTCTTATGCAATCCTGCAAGCAATAATGGGAAAAAAATTACGTAAGAAGAGAAAATAATGGGCAAATGATGAAAAGATCTTTAAACAGATGTATTTAAATGTATTCCTCAGTGGTGCTTATATGATGATAACATCAATCTGAGAGCTTGTTTTTCTTTACATAAGGTTCTTATAATTACTTTAAACTTAATCTCGAGTCCTATTAAGAGTCAAGAAAAAAGCCAGTCAGTGACAGAAATTCTCCTAGAAATGTTTATTTCCTTTCCAGTTCAACACTGACTTTCCTAAGTAAAAGTTACTGATATGTGTCAGTCTCCTTCTTGGATAAATTAGCATGTGAAAACCAGAACATTATGATAGTATTTATTTGTATAAATCTCTAATGTCTACAGAATATTTTGGTTTTCCTTTTTTTGCAAATACAGTGATGATTGTGTACTGGAGCTAAAAATTACATTGTCTTTGCCCTTGTACTCCTTCAAATTGAGTTTAAAGCTCTCTCAACACGTCCTGGTAACTCCTGAGCTAAGATCCTTTTTCCCTGTTTGTTGCCAGTAGGCTTGGTGTCGTATAAACTGACCTGAGATCAAAAACCCCAAAATTCTGCTGGTCACACCAGTCTCTAAGCCAGGTATTATTCTGCATGGTTTTCCAGTTTCTTACCTGTCATTCCCTGCAACTGGCAGGACAAAGAGAGCACAGTTTGTACTCCAGATCTCTTGACCAGTTGTCCCAAGGTTCTGAGGTCCTTCTTGGCTCTCTGCAGCCTTCTTGATGGGATTTCATTGCTGCCTACCTGAAAAGCCAGTAGAGGCTGATAATCAGTGGGCCTCACCAGGCTGGGATGTTTCTTGGTCTCTTACATGGGCCTCAGGGAGGGAACACCTTCCTGTGGGTCGGGTCTGGTCAGCATGTTGGGCCCTCCATTCCTCTCAAAAGGGAGTCACCAGTGACTACTACCCTTCTTTTTTATTTAATTGAGGAAGTCATGGTGTGGGGGTAGGCTGCCCTGCCCTAGGCAGCCTCTCCATCCCAGATGAATCTTCATCCCCATTCTCATTTCCCTGCTCCTTAGATTCCAGGGCCTCATACCAGTTAATATTAGGACACCTGTGAAGGTGAGGCATGTTGGGAGGGGACTCAGTACCAATTATGGGTCAGGAGAAGAGTGAAGTCAGCACCTTGGATTTTAGGAAAGCAAATTTCAGCTCTTTGAGAAGTTAGTCAATGGGCACACCTAGGAAACTGGGACGAGGGAGCAGAACAGGACTGGCAGATCTATACGTGGAGCACAGGAGCTCTCATTCTCCATGTTTAAGAAATCCAGAAAGCAGAGCAAGAGGTGAGCGTGGATGAATCAAAACCAGCTGGTTAAACAGAAGGGAAAGAAGGAAATGCACAGATAATGGAAGCAGGGACAAGTGTCCTGGAAGGATTTTAGAGAGATGTTAACTGGCTGTGTAGGGATGAGGCCAGGAAGATCAAGGCACAGGGGGAGCTGAACTTGGCAAAGGATGCAAAGAATAATAAGAAGGGCTTCAGCAGGTTTATCAGACAGAAAAGGAAAGTCAAAGAAAGTGTACAGCCCCTGATGAACACACACTGGCAAGCTGGTAACAGCAGGCAAGGAGAAGGCTGAGACACTAAACCTTTCACTTCAATCAATGGCTACCTCTCTTCCCACACCTCTCAAGTGGATGGACAGCAGGATGGG
>VZRQ01009878.1:20721-43470 GCA_013397975.1 Machaerirhynchus nigripectus
GGTGCCCTCAGGGGTCTGTAAAGGGATCAGTGTTATTTAATATCTTAATTAATGACATAGATGAAGGAGTCGAGTGCACCCTCAGCAGGTTTGCAGATGACACCAAGCTAAGCAGTGCGGTGACACTCATGAAGGACAGGATGCCACCCAGAGGGACGTGCACAAGTTTGAGAAGTGGGTGCATGGGAAACTCATGAGGTTCAATAAAGCCAAGTGCAAGGGGCTGCANGGAAAGACCCAGGTGACAGGAAAAAGGGAAACAATGAACCAAACCATCTTAAAAAAGGGTGGAAACGAGAAGCCTGGGAGCTACCAACCTGTGAGCCTCCCCTCTGTGCGTGGGAAGGTCATGGGATAGATCCTCCTAAAAGCTGTGCTAAGGCACATGGGGGACAGGGAGGTGATTCGAGATGGCCAGCATCTTCTACAATGCAAAGTCTACATCAGTGGGCAGGGGAAAGGCTACAGAGATTACCTATCTGGCTGCTGGAGGGTATTTGACACAGTTCTCTCCAACATCCTTCTTTCTAAATTGGAGAAATATCAGTAGACAGTTCAGTGGAGTAGGAATTATTTGGATGGTCACTTCCAAATAAGAGGGAAGCGATCAATGGCTTGATGTACAGATGAAGATCAGTGGCAAGTGGTGCCCTCAGGGGTCTGTAAAGGGATCAGTGTTATTTAATATCTTAATTAATGACATAGATGAAGGAGTCGAGTGCACCCTCAGCAGGTTTGCAGATGACACCAAGCTAAGCAGTGCGGTGACACTCATGAAGGACAGGATGCCACCCAGAGGGACGTGCACAAGTTTGAGAAGTGGGTGCATGGGAAACTCATGAGGTTCAATAAAGCCAAGTGCAAGGGGCTGCACCTGGGTCAGGTCAACCCCCAGGGTCCATATAGGCTGGGGAATGAACAGATGAAGAGCTTCCCTGCTGAGGACTTAATGGGTACTGGGGGATAAGAGGTTGGACGTGAGCTGGTGATGTGTGTACACAGCCCAGAAAGCCAGCTGTACCCTGAGCACATCAAAAGTGTGCCTTAACCCTGCAGGTTAAGGAAGGTGATTCTCCTCTGGTGAGACTCCATCTGGAGCACTGCATCTGCCTCTGCAGTCCTCAGTACAAAGAAGACATGGACCTATTGGAGCAGGTCCAGANAATATCAGTAGACAGTTCAGTGGAGTAGGAATTATTTGGATGGTCACTTCCAAATAAGAGGGAAGCGATCAATGGCTTGATGTACAGATGAAGATCAGTGGCAAGTGGTGCCCTCAGGGGTCTGTAAAGGGATCAGTGTTATTTAATATCTTAATTAATGACATAGATGAAGGAGTCGAGTGCACCCTCAGCAGGTTTGCAGATGACACCAAGCTAAGCAGTGCGGTGACACTCATGAAGGACAGGATGCCACCCAGAGGGACGTGCACAAGTTTGAGAAGTGGGTGCATGGGAAACTCATGAGGTTCAATAAAGCCAAGTGCAAGGGGCTGCACCTGGGTCAGGTCAACCCCCAGGGTCCATATAGGCTGGGGAATGAACAGATGAAGAGCTTCCCTGCTGAGGACTTAATGGGTACTGGGGGATAAGAGGTTGGACGTGAGCTGGTGATGTGTGTACACAGCCCAGAAAGCCAGCTGTACCCTGAGCACATCAAAAGTGTGCCTTAACCCTGCAGGTTAAGGAAGGTGATTCTCCTCTGGTGAGACTCCATCTGGAGCACTGCATCTGCCTCTGCAGTCCTCAGTACAAAGAAGACATGGACCTATTGGAGCAGGTCCAGAGAAGGTCCTCAAAATTGAGCAGGGGGATAGAACACCTCTCCTAGGTGAGGTGTTCTATCTCACTGAAAGGCTGATGGAGTCTGGATCGTTTAGCCTGGAGGTGAGAAGGCTTCAGGGAAACCTTATTGTGGCCTTTCAGTGTTTAAAGGGGCCCTATAGGAAAGACAGAGACAGACTTTATAGTAGGGTCTGTAGTGATAGGACAGGCAGAAATGATTTTAAACTAAAGGACTGTAGACTCAGACGAGGTATAAGGAAGAAATCAGTTATGAAGATGGTGATGAAAAACTAGAACAGGTTTCCTGGGGAGATTTTAGATTCTCCATCCTTAGAAGGGCTCAAGGTCTGTTTGAAAGGGGCTCTGAGAAGTTCTTGGAGGACTGTGTGTCATGGGAGGGACCCTGTGCTGGAGCATGAGGAAGGAGCAGCAGAGACATGTGAGGAACTGACCACAACCTCTGTTCACTCTTCTGCTGCACCACTGACAGGGAGGAGGTAGAGAAATCAGGAGTGAAGTTGAACCCAGGAAGAAGGGAGGGGTGGAAGAAGGTGATTTAAGATTTAGTTTTTATTTGTTATTTTCTTACTCTTATTTGATTGGTAATAAATTATTTTCTCCAAATCCAGTCCTTTTTGCCTGTGATGGTAATTGGCGAGGGATCTCTTCCTTTCCCTAATTCAACTCACGAGACTTTTGTTATAGCTTCTCTACCCTGTCCAGCTGAGGAGAGAGAGTGATAGAGCATCTTTAATGGGCTTTCATCCAGCTAGGGTCAGCCCCCCACAGGCAGTGTCAAAGACTACCAAGATCTAGTGTGCTGTTACTGGAAGATATTTTTTCCTTATAATTGATCTTCAGAAAAGGAGACTGGAAATTACAAATTCAGAAAAAGTAAAAGTAAGATAATTTCATATTGAAAGTTAAAATTTTCTGTATATTATTTGCTTTAACATAACTAATTTAATATTTAGAGGGATGCTCATTCATTAATTCAGTGGAAATAATGTTTATGAGAGCAGAGGACCCATTAATATAGCAAAAAAACCAAAGGTATTGTTGTCTAAGGTAATAAAATCAGTCTAGAAATAAGATTAAAATTCTGCACAGTGAAAAGAACTTATTTTGGAAAAGTAGTCAGTAGTCCAATATGAAGTCTTTGAATTAATACTGGATCTCTCTAAAAAGGAGACACACTAAGTCTAAGAAAAATACTGCAGTCATAAGCAGGAAGGCAAAGTCATTTACTCTAATGCTCACTGTTAGCCATTAAAAGAACTTATACACCTTTCATTAAAAGACAGATGAAAAATATACTTTTCTGATGTAGCCAGCAGGTGCAGTTTTGTACTTGACAGAGAAGAGAGATGAAAAGAATCAATTAAGCATGCCAGAAGCAATGAAAAAATTAAAATGTCAAACTTTATTTTTTATAGACAGGCACAACTCAGTACAAACTGTTCAGAATGTTAATGAATGGCTTCTACTTATATGGTGACTTGAAATGAATGTGCTGGATGGCTTTTGTGAATATATATGGAAGTGCTTCTCTACCATCTAGAATTACGATTTCAGAACAAACCATCTTTCTGTATCTGTGTGGAAAATCTACAGCAGAACAGCACGCTCTAGATCAACTGTAATGACAAATCCTTTGGCAGCCAAGGTGCTTGTCAGCTGTGCGGGTATCGGTCTCAGGATCAGTCAGTACTGATGCAGCCATAGACAAACACTCTTAAAATTCCAGTGCTGATGTGACTTTATTTAACCCTGCGCTGGTTCTGGGAATAACATCCTAACCCACCTTTGCTGATTGTTCCAGTGTCATCTCTACAGTAAGTCAACTGCAAACACTTTTGCAGTGCGACAGTGAACCAGTTGAGTGGCCCAGGCTGTCTGAAAAAATATTTGTCCCCAAAATCAGTCAGTCAGTCAGACTGTGAAAGAGGAGAGTGGAAAAAGAATCAACCTTGTCACAGAGATGTGGGTTTTTCCCTTGACCTGACTTGTTTCTACAAAGTGTGAAAAGAATGCAGGAGATATGTTTTCATGTATGCACACCTAGATGCATGTTGAATAGGTTGTTGGGCTTCGCCAAAATAAGTAAGGACAAAATAGGTCAAAATAACATTTTGAGTTGTGTTATGATATGATTTAATTAATCCTTCTGCTAAAATAGATTTTTTGATAAGAATCAAGGAAATCTAGCATCCTACATCTAAAACATTTAAAATATATTTCTGCAGCAAGTTGTCATAATACCAGTAAAGTAAGAAATACATAAAGAAAATCTTCTGCTGGATATTTATTTTCTAAAGCATAATCCTTGCAGATATGAGTGAAACACAAATTTTTAACAACAGGAAAAACACCACTCTCATTTGCATTAATAAGATAGTAATCAAGCTTTTTTCTGCCGAGGACTTGTTGAGGGATTTTTTTATTTTTGTCCTGGGAAGTATGACATGGAAGTTGTGTATTCTAATTTTTCTTTTCTCTATTTAGTCTTCCATTTTGTGTTCCTTAAAAAAAAAACCCAAACCAAACCAAACCAAAAACCCGCAAAAACCAACCAGATGGGAAAAAAAAGAAAGAAAAGAGAGAGAGAAAAAAATTATTTCTTTGCGATATATGACACATTTCAGCATTTTTACATGCATTAGTAGTGCTCACATTTTCACCTTCTGAGGAACTCTTGACATTGGAAATACTAGTTAGTGAAAACCTGACATACAAAAAAATGAAAGTAACAATCAACAGAATAGTAAATTCAGTGAAATTTTGATAAACGTATATTATATCAATAATTACTGAATAGGCTGAAAAAGAGACTCATCTGATAAAGTGCTCCCATGACTAAAAGAGTACATGGTTTATAAAAAGAAATTGTAAGACTCCTCCAAAAGCTTACATAGAATGCCGTGTGTATGTACCTGCATTGCGTTGTGAGTGATTCCTAACACTGGTTATGAATCTCTGCAGGAAAGTTTGGGTAAGCCAACAGGCCAGATTTTCGTGGTGCATTTGTTCGCATAACCCAAAATGGTTTTTTCATAATAAATTCTGATTTATTTTGTGAATGTATTTAAAATAATTTTGTAAGCGCCATCATAATATGTTACTGATAAAGAATATCACTCTGTGATAGATGTCTTTAACACTTTCAATAATCACACCTCCTGAAGAAATGAAAAAATACATCTATGATATACATAATTTGTGATTTATATAATTGAAATCTGTATATACAACTGATAATGATCCTGAATACTTTAGAGACTGATGGTTTTTTTCCTGTCATGACCTGATTTTTAAGTACAAGAGCAGTATTTTAAGATCATGTCTAACTTGCAGACTTGTTGGACACTGCTTGGAGTGTAAAAGTACAGAAAAGGAAGGACTTTGTTCCAGGTAGTTTATAATTTGGTATAATCTGAGGTGAATTCTGATCACACTCACACTTGAGAGTAAGTCTTCAAGTGGGAAGGAGCTTTTAAAGCCTGAATTGCATCACTTAGGCAGAAGAAGAATTAAACAAGGAAAGTGTTGCATCAGAACAGTAAATACATATAAACCTAAAGCTCAACATTTAAATTTTCTAGTACTAGTGCATTTTTTTACATACACTGCTTATTTTCATCCACTTCTTTCTTTTGGTACTCAGCTCCAGCTGTAAAAAGACATGATTTTCAGTCATTTCTTTTAAGGCTAGGGGGATAAGAAATAAGGTTGTAAATAAAATTGACTCATTGAATTCTAGAAAGAGGACTGCCAGTATAAAAAACTTCACTGTTGATCTTGTCTGAATTCACAGACTGAGGCAGGAAAACTGTTAGGAAAGCATTTGTACATACTAGTATGTCTTTTAACAATTTTCTTTCACTATCACTCATTAACCATGCATGCAGAACATTAATTCTTTGTCTCTCAGATATGCAGTGAATCTTTTAAACTGTGTCTAAATGAATACTTCATGACTTTCAGCACCTGTGCATTGTGGTGTGTTTTCAAGGAAAATTTGATCTATGAGTGGAAGCTTTAAATGTCGGAAATACAAAGCAGGGAGCTTACTCATAGTGCCATTAGATTCTAGGAGAAAAGGTATATACTATAAATTACTAAGACCAGAAAGCTATGGTATTAGATTTTTGTTTAACAGGAAATTGTCTGTTTGTTAAGACAAACTTGTATCATTCTGCTTCATCTATACTGATTGAAAAAACTATGAACTGTACATCAGATCTTCATGAGGAGAGGGCTGATACACTCAATAACTTTCTTTACCTTTGTCTCACTTGCAACGTCTCTTCCCACAAGTCTTGACTGGATGGACAGCAGGAGGGGACTGGGGGAACAAAGTCCCTCCCAGTCTAAGTGAAGATCAAGTTCATGATCACCCGAGGAACCTAAACATATATAAATCTATGTGACCCAGTGAGATGCATTCCAGAGTCCTGCGGGAATTGTCTCATGTAGTTGTCAAGCCACCCTCCATGATATTCAAAAATTCATAGAAGACAGGTGACAGGAGAAATGGTTGCTGTACCCATCACTAATGAGGGTGTAAAGGAGGACCCTGGGAAGTACCAACCTGTCAGCCCCACCTCTGTGCCTGGGAAGATCATGGGAAAGATCCATCTAGAAGCTCTGCTGAGGTGCATGGAGGACAGGGAGGTGATTTGAGACAGCCAGCACGGCTTCACCAAGGGTGAGTTCTGCCTGACCAACCTGGTGGCCTTCTGTGATGGAGTGACTACGTCAGTGGGTAAGGGAGGGGCTACAGAAGTCATTTATCTGGACTTCAGTAAGGCCTTTGACAGAGTCCCCTCCAGCATCCCTCTCTAAACTGAAGAGAGAGTTGGATTCAATGTATGGACTGTTAGATGGACAAGGATTTGGTTGGATGGTCACATCTAGAGGGTAGTGGTCAGTGGCTCAGAGTCCCAGTGGACATCAGTGGCAAGTGGTGCCACCAGGGATCTGTACTGAGACCAGTTTTATTTAATATCTTTATTAATGACATAGACAAAAGGATTGAGTGCATCCTCAGAAAATTTGCAGATGACACCAAGTTGAGTGGTGCTCTTGACATTCCTGAGTGATGGGATGCCATCCAGAGGGACGTGGATAAGCTAGAGTAATGGACCCATGGGAATATCAGGGAGTTTAACAAGGCCAACTGCGAGGTGCTGCACCTGGGTTCAGACAGCCCTCAGTATCAATCCAGGCTGAGGGACGAAGGGATTGAGAGCAGCTCTGCTAAGAAGGACTTAGGGGTGCTGGTGGGTGAGAGGGGCTGGACATGACCCAGCCATGAGCACCCACAGCCCAGAAAGCCAAACGTGTCCTGGGCTGCATCCAAAGCAGCATGGGCAGCGGGGGAGGGAGGGGATTCTGCCCCTCTGCTCTGCTCTGGTGAGACCCCACCTGGAGTGATGTATTCAGCTCTGGGATCCCCAGCAGAGGAATTGACCAGTTGGAGTAAGTCCAGAACAGGGCCACCAAGGTGATTAGTAGGATGGAGCAATTAACATGAGCCTGATGCCCTTTTTAAAGCTCCGTGCAGCATGGAAATTGGAAGGGGCTGGCCTACCTCCTCTGCCTGGCTTTTCTTCTCAAGGCCCAAGCTCTCAAATGTATCCACGGCATGAAGCTGAAATGCAGTGGCACATGCTGTGGTCTGTTTTCATAACACATTACATGAACAAAATCAAAGAATTTTCTTCACATTTCAATTTCACATTTATTTTACTCTGTGTTGAAAGAACAATTTCAATTTATTTTATGTTGAATAGACTAAATAAAAGGATCACAGCACAGGAACTAGTTTTTCAGAAAACTTTCAGTATATGTATTGTTTGTTTATGAAATTATATACTGTATAATCTCTTATTTGTGATACTGTAACAAAGGCTTTTCAGAACTAGAGCTGCCTCTTCCTTTTTTAAATAAGGAATCTGAGGTCAGGTTTATATATCTTCACAGGAACCTTACAAATTGCACTGAATATAAGCAAACAGAACACATGATTTTTGGTTGCAATCAAATGTAGTTGCTCTTGGATGGAGCAGATACTACAGGACAAATTACATTTATAAACAGTGTTATATTGTTACTGTAGCTAACCATTGTAGACTTAATCTTCCTCACAGCTTTGTTTTTGTTAAGACTGGTAGTAAATTATAGCACAAACTCAGAAGAATTAATTCCTTAGCAAATTGGATCCACCAAAAGGCAGGCAGCAGTGAAGTGTAAAGAGATAATGAAGAATGCAGGGAAAGGATGATTAGGAGACGTTTTCCCTGACTTATTTTGAAGGAAGAACTGAAAAGGAGAGAAATGCATCTATTGGGTGAACAGCACATGTGCCACAGAGATGTGGGATTTAGTGGTTCACTTTACTCCCTGTTTTCTTGGTATGGGTCCAATCTGTCGTGGTAACTTGTTTATCACTTACCATCTGTTTCTTGTGATGCACAATAGTGAAAAGTTTGTTTGGCCTCTTTCCTTTGGAGATCTGTTTTGGTCATTTCTCATTATTTATTAATGCTTTTCCAAACCCAAGAGCTTAAAGTGACTTGAGGTATTAAAAACTAGGAATTTTACATACTCACTTTTCATCATTTTTGCTTGCTGTCAGAGAGTTTTTTGGCTGTCCAAACTGTACAGGTGCCACATTCATTTTGCATTAGAAGCTTTATCAACACATTCAGTAGCAAGTATTTTGGCAGAGTGTTAAAATTCTAAAAGTATTTTATTTCCCTCAGTTATTATGGCATGCCCATATTTATATGGAAGAAAATACTTAGGTGTTGCTAATAGAATAGTGGAAAAACCAGAAAAAAATGTTGCTCTGGTCAAGCTTTCAAAATATGAAACTTCTTTCTGGGCACATAATTTTAGAATGATGCTTTAATAATTTATTTTAAAAAGCCAAAGTTCCAACTTGAATGGAGTAGCTTGCTACTGTTTCAAACATGAAAAATTTAAAAACATTTATAAGCATTTCTCTGTGTGCATGTCTGTACATAACAGTGTTGTAGCAAACAATGCACAGGAACTGCAAGCTTATGCTGTGTTTTCTTGCCCTTTTTAAGACATAGAAAATTATTGGGCAGTTATCATTTGAGTCCTTTTAATACCTGTCAAAGGTTATTAAGCATTGGATGTTGGAACCTGGGGCATTGTTGAGGGTAACATTTGTTAAGGGGCTGCTGATTGCAGCAAGTACTGCAGAGGGAAATAGGAATTATTACCTTCTCCCCCCTCCAAAGGCCCAAACCTTAATTTACAGCACAGAAACAGCATTACATGGCCAAATGCCATCATCAAAGCCACGCCATGCAGGGCTGAAAAGGGGAGAACTTCAGAGAAGATGGATAAGCAGGATTAAGAGGCAGTGAAGGGAAGGGACACACTGAGGGTAAAGTAGAGGCGGAGAAAAAAGAATGAGAGAAGAATGTAAAACCAACAAGCTAACCCAGAAAATATTCTGATTTCTTCATCATGACTGTCTGACATCCCATCATAGATTAGGTTTATAGGTAATCTGTAAATGACTTCTTCACCTCTTCACAAAATTTCTTTCCTGAAAGGCACGTGACACGAAATGATAAAACATTTAACATTTCCTGGTTTTCTATTGAATTTGCAAGGAATGAGCAGCGAACATTTGCTTTAGTTTCGTATCTTCGTGTGTATGCTATTTCTTTTTTTTTTTTTTAATTCTCATGATGTCTGGAAGTCCTTTGACTAAACAGGAAGTTTTCTTTTGAACTTTTATTACTAACATAACCACATAACCACAGGAAAGCTAAGAGCATTCCTGGGATTTCAAATAAAAGAAGTGCAGCATGAAGTAGACAATATTTTATAAAAGCCATAAAAGTGGTCCTGGGAGTAAATGGAAATTACAGAAGTACAGATGCATCTTATAGAACATGACAGTTAAAAGGGAATTGCATTGATATATCATTTTAAATGGCTTAGACAGAAATTAACCCGCTGAATAGACAAGACCAAAACCATCCCTAGAGCCAGTGCCTAGTTTATTGCATCGGGGTGAATTGGGCCCAGTGTACTGATGATAGGATGTGGAGCTTGAAAAGAGCATGAACAAAGATGAATTGGAAACAGATGTCAGAAAGAATTTTTAGAATCATGCATTTATGAAGTAGCTACTGGGCAAGGCGGTTGGTGAAAAACACAAAGGGACAAGAAGAAGGGGAAGAGAGGGAGAGATTGACATATCTTGCTTACTGCTTCAGCTAAAAACGATCTGGGCAGGTGATGTCTAATGTGCCTAACATTTATTTTTTACTCACTACCATGTCAAGATATAAAATGGCAATATTGAATTGTCTTAATCTGTCTCTTAAAATTTAGCAGTGTGTACCAGTCAAATTATGAAACCATAGAATGGTTTGGGCTAGAAGGAACCTTTAAAGATCATCTGTTCCAACCCCGTGCCATGAGCAGGGGTGGATTCAACTACATCTGTTTGCTCAGAACCCTGTCCAAACTGACACGGAATGTTTCCAGGGATAGGGAATCTATAATCTTTCAGAGAAACCTGTTCCATTTTTCACTACCCTCATCATAAAAAAGAAAAACAACTTCCTTATATCTAGCCTGAATCTATGATCCTATAGTTTAAAACCATTACTCCTTCTCCTATAACTACAGGCACTACTAAACAGTCAGTCCCCATTTGTTTTTCTAAGCCCCCTTTGAAGTATTCAAATGCTGCAATAAAGTCTCCCTTTACTCTTTTGTCCAGGCTGAACAGTCGCTAGTCTCAGCCTTTCTTCATAGGAGAGGTGCTCCAGCCCCCTAACAACTTTTGTGATCCTCCTCTGTACTCACTCCAACAGCTCCATGTCCTTCCTGTGCTGGGACCCCAGAGCTGGATGCTGCAGGTGGGGTCTCACCGGGGCAGAGCAGAGGGACAGAATCACCTCCCTCGCCTGCTGCCCACGCTGCTTTGGATGCAGACCAAGATACCTTTGGCTTTCTGAGCAGCACCTATCTATCCTCTCATCCACCAGCACCCCAAATATCTCTTGGCAGAGCTTTTCTGCATCCATTCACCCCCCAGCCTGTGTTGATACCAGGGGTTGTCTCAGCACAGGTGCAGAACTCCCGTCACTTGGCCTTGTTGAAGCTCATGAGGTTGACGAGGGCCCACTTCACAGCACTTGCATACCTCATTCAGCAGGTGCCAGGTTATTAAGATTATGAAAGTAATTTTATAGCTACTTACCATAACTCCAGATTGAAAAAGACTGTTCTCACAGAACCTCGGAGAAGGTAACAGCTTGCACAGTGTACTGAGGCAGAGCAAGTCTCCGGTGCTGGGAGACTTGATTGCCGGGTTACTTCTAGGGAGCAATTATGGCTGCAGTAAGTAATGTATTTAATACTGATACTTAGAGAGGTCATCACATGGCCATCAGATATATTTGAGGCCATGTACCCAACTGCCTACAGCAAGAACACATGAAGTGATTTTTCCCAGATAATGTTTCTGATTAAAACAATTCATGCTGTATCCAAATCTTTTGCCATTTAAACCCCACTGTAATAATTTAGCACACAGATAAGGACTCAAAAAAAGCCAAGATATCTAGTGTAGAGACAGCAAGTTCAGCTTGAGGCATTGATTCAAGGATTCTTTGCAGTGGCAGTGACCACTTATGTAAAAATATATGGATTCTGAGGTTCATATATAGTGACAGATCTGTGTATAAGTTAGGAGTAAAAATCCCTGGTAAAATAAAATGTGGACAATTCCATGCCAGTTCAAATGACTCTTTAATAGAAGGAGAACATTTTATGAACTTAACTGGAACTACTTGCCTGCTTTGCTGTTTAGACTTTCACTAAAACCACTTCCAGGACTGATCTAAGTGCTAAACCACATATACCAGACAATCAAAAATGTAATTTAGCTGAACTGATATTTCTGATTTTCATTAGACAACAAAAATTGCATTTATGGTCACTGAAACATTTAGTGAAGCAGGATGTATGACTGAATCTTCCAAAGCTATGAATATACTGGGAATAAAATTCTGCTGCTTTTCCCCTTTTAGAGGAAATAAAGCCAAAAATGCCAGATGAGTGTACATCAGCTCTGCGCTATCCTGTTTTTGGTGATACTGAAGAAAATAGGTCTCATCATCTTGGGGAGGTGGTTCTCACCTGGTCCTTCCCACCTATGAAAGTTTTGAGGGCCCCAAAGACTTTGTTCATTTTCCATTGTTATTCTTTCTCTTTATAGTTTAATTGCTCAAAATTGCGTATCGATTAATTTTATCTTTTCAATCAGCACTTTTAAAAATTCAGGGTATTTTCTACATAAGATTATTTGTTACACATTTCGACTGTATATAGCAAATTTCATTCAGTATAGGCACATTCTGTTAACCATAGTTTGATTCAAATATAATAAAAGTATCATCCTGGTTTTCCAGAGAGAAAAACTTTTTTCCCGGAAATTTATTCTTGGAATTCCATTCATTGCTTTATTTGTTTTCCCAGAAAATTGCCTCTTGAAAGAGAAGAATATGAAGTATTAGTGTTTCCTTTTGTACTTTGGATTTATGACTGCATAGTGCAAATACTCATAGGGAGTGACACCTTCTGTATTTTAGATGTAGTTGAAACCTAATGATAAGACAGCTGAAAATATTACAAGCACAATATTATTATTTGGTGTTTTGCTTGTTGGGTTTTGTTGTTGTTGTTTTTGTTTTTGTTGCATTTCATTGATTTGGCTGAAGGGGAGTTACTTTATATTGCTGGAATTTGTTATGTAGCAATCTGTAAAAGTATTGGACCAATTTGGAGGCTGGTAAATGAATCCATAGTTTCACGCATTTTTACCAAATTATTTTATGCTTCAGTTAAATGTCCAACAAAGTGGAATTGCAATTGATCCACTGCGGATCAGATAAAAATGTAATTCAATTTTCTACTATTTTCAACCTGAAATGCATGTGCTCATCTGTGACACAATAATATTTCATATTCACTGTGCTCTGCTGTAAATGTTGCTGAAGGTTTGAAGCCACAAATAGCTGTGCCCCTCTGTTCTATAATCACACCCTGCACTTCAAAAAAAGTCAGCGACTGTTTAATTCTGAAAACCCTCTAGAGTCTGCAGTAGGTTTCAGCTTGTTGCTTTTCTATGATGAATAGTCAGTCCTTGGCTGTGGAACCTGGTTGATTCTAGACCAGTAGCCAAATTCAGCACCTGCAGAAACAGACAAATTTCAGCAGTGTAAGTATAACCATTTATACAAACAGTAGGTTTGGTCCATTACAACTTTGAAATCATTATTCAACTTCCCCACAATGTAAGTGTTCCTTAGCTGTCTTGTACTGCAATGAAAATGTTTCTCTGAGCTCTGGAACATTAATTACTGCAGTTTTCCTCAAGTTTGGACACCTGCTCTCAGTTACTCACCTGGAATAGTTTAAAAAGGCCATTGCTTTTAAGTACATTTTAATGCCTGTTTTTTCTGAAATTTTAAAGGTTTCACATAAAACCACCATCTCTGGAAAAAAAAATGAGTCCTACTAAATATTAAAATATATGTGAAATGCTGTTGTTAAGTAGAATTTCGCACTGAGTTGGGCAAGATAATGCAAAATTACATTTCTAAAGTTAAGGTGAAGATGAGTAATATTATTTAGGTGTACACTCCAAAAAATTAAAAAATAACCCAGCTTCTTTAAAAGAAAATGAAAATGTGAATTTCTTTATAAAGGTTAATTAATAGGAGAACAAAAAGGGTTTTTTATTCTTTTTTAAAGAAATCTTAGCCTTGTGTGGAGTTATAAAAACGTTTCTTAAGAACTGTTACTACATTTGGTCACCTTTTGAAAACGGAGGCATTCGTACTATAGGGTCTGTCTGTAACAGCTTATGTAATAGTTAGGAAAAGAGGGCATAATTGTGTAGTTGAGTAACAGGGTAGTAAGATTTTAAACAAATTAAGTAATAATTATTTCTTAAAACTAGCTGCATTCAAATGACAGATATTTCAAAATACTTGAGACGACATGTTTGAAATCTGCATGATAAAATTTCAACTATTTGTCTGTTTAAACTGAGAGACTTCCTAGAAAGAGCTGGCAGAGATAATCAGATTTTCCACTTTACAGAAAATTTTTCAAGCCTGCAGCATGGTTCCTAAGTTTGAAACATGGATGTTTGCAAGCACCTCGAAGAATCAGAGGAAGGTGCTTCACATCTGTGTTCCACCACAGTCAGTGGGAAGTGGTGGGGAGCTCTTCCTAAGGTCTGGCCTTTGGCAGCAGGTGCATAAGGTGCCCTGCTGCTCTTTCCTGACAAAATGTGCTTTGACAAGTCTTTAATAGATTATCCTCCACAATTAAGCCAGACTCTAGTCACTTTCTAGGAGTACACATGGATTTGTAGTGATCAAGATTCCACAGAATTTTTCCACAGAAATTTCTACGATTAATCCCAAGGATAAATTAATAAAGTGCAGAACCATTCATTCCAGCCCACCTGGGAAGATGAAGTGATTTTTGATAAATTCATAAACTTTATTATATTGCTTTATAAAAATACTTTTCTTGCAAAGTAAATTTGCAGTGATTCATATATGCTTTTCTGGACCACACTCAGTTTTTAGGATATGCAATTCTCCAAGCAATGTAGTGCTCATGAAGATACAAAATTGTAGTATTCTGGATACTAAAAATTAAGCTTCGATCAATGGGATTTATTATTGATATTCATAGTTGTTATGTATATTTTATAATCATAATTTTTTATATTTATTTGCTAGGTTTTCATCTGGGTTTGGTTTGTTTTTATTTTTAATATATTTTCCTATCATATTAAAAGAAACAGGGAAGGAGATACCATCTAACTGGTATTGCTTCCTAATGCAGACTGGTAGATATTTCTTAGATATTTTCTTTTTATAGATGAAATTCCTATATTCATAAAATTTAACTTCCATTAGACCATATTGCTTGAAGCCCCATTTAACCCTGCCTTGAACACTCCCAGAATATGAGAATTTTGAACAGTTATGCATTCAAGCATCAGAAAACAGAGTTATTTATGAACATTTCTATGTTGAGAGCTGGTAAGCGCTGAAGGCAGAAGCTCAGCATGCCATAGAAACATGCAGAGTCCCTTGAAAGACTCAAATTTCTTTGGGATAAGGCCTAAAGCAACCTGGGCTAACTCTAAAGTCTGCTCTGATATGCATTGGACTCCACCTATTCCTTCCACTTTCAGTTTTTCTCTGTTTTTTTTTTAATCTCAATGAGCTGCTTGGAGGTAACTAAAATGATCTCATTAAAATTGGCTTAGAAAGTTGCTGCCTATTTCAGCATCCCTCAACATGTGGAGCTTCACTAATGGAGTGATACTAATAATAATGTCTAGTTTAATTGTGAAATTCTCTCCAGAAGAGATGTTTGAGATTATTACTATGTATTTTCTAAACCATGTATTAAAACTGGTTTTGCTCAGAGGTTAATGTACTGTGAAAGGTAGGTTTTAATGCATGTGTATGCCATGGGCTATTTCAGACTTAGCAAGCTGGAGAAAGCTGTATTAGAATTCTTTCATGTATGCAGTGGTTCTGGATGGTTTCTTAATTTTCTTGAGTTAGTTGAAAAGTGGCAAGAACGTGAAGTGTATGTTTCTGTGAGTCTGAATTTTCATCGTAACTTTGCAAACTGTGTTTTAGTCTTACTTTGTTAACACTGAGTATTGTCTGAAGTCATGTTTAGCACCATTTTTCTCCGGCTCTAGGGATATCTGCTATAAGTATGTGAGTTTGTCCACTCAGGCTGCTCACTGAGCACTTCCCACAGTTGATTCAGTTTTTCCAGCACCACATACATTCTTAATTGTGTTGCTTTGTGAACTCAAATGTGCTGCTGTGTCCATATGTCACTGTTGTTTGTAGTTGGAGCTGAGAATAAAACCACTTAGAATTTTCATTGGTTTTAGTTAATGACACTATCAGCTTCCTTCCTGGAGTTTTCCCATCATAATGTCTTTGAGCACAATCATGCCTGTCTTTCCAGTCCTAAACACCAGAATGTGTCTTCTGTTGCTCCAGTGTTCATTGATATTGTCAGTGTACTGTCCGAAGATGCTCTGGCCCACTGAATTAATTTAGTAGTGTGCAGAGTTAGTGACTGGATGCAGTGGTCTTTGAGAGACAAATGCCATGTAGAAAATAACTTGGTCAAAAAAGGATGCTTTTATCTGGGTTACTCTTTATGCCTAAAAGATATTTCCTTTTTTGAACTTACTAACGTAAGTTACACAGAAGATAACTTTGTCATATTAGTACAAAAGGTTGGAGCAAGATATTGTGTCTACTACAAAAAAAAAAAAAAAGAAAAAACAAACCCCAAACCTAAGTTTTGCCTCTGCATCAGTTGGAAACTTTCAGAACGGATAAAGTTACATTACTCTTAGTCACCTCTGAGACCATTTTTCTCAATAGCAATGCAGCATTTCTCTAAAGTGTTTCACACTTAGAATTGCCTTGCAAATATTACCACTATATTCCAGTAGCACCGTCAGGCATTGTTGTCTTGAATATCACCTGCGATAAAGCAACCCATGATGCAGTTTGTTCTTTTGAGAGGTGAAAATTATTGCAATTTCTGAAATAACAGCAAATCTTGTAGAATATTTTTTAATGAAAGTATTCGTTTACTTTGCACTCTCATTTGCCTTGCAGAGAGAGAAAATCACAACTGCATAAAATAATCCCATAGCTAGCTCATAAAATGTTCAGGCTAGATGAAAGGTTGGGAATGGTGGTGATTAAATTACTATGGACAGCAGCTCAGGCACTTTACATGTAGAGATGAATGCAAATAGGTGGAAATTGTGTGGAATCAGAACACTCAATTGCTTCCCAAGTCTCTTACTACAGTGACTTGATTGTCATCAAACCTAATCTAGATTGCTTCCCTAATCTAGATTCTCTCTTCAGGCATTCAGTTACCTGGAAAATTTATCCGGAGAAGCACCTGAGGAAAATATTATCCAGCCTTTTCTGTTGCTCTTGTGTAGCTGGCTACCTATATAGTTCTTGATAATAAAAATTACATATAGTTACAATATTTATAATAGTTGTAGTAGTAGTTATGATAACTAGTTAGGTAGCTAGCTATTTATTAGTAATCAGTGAATCCTGGGAAATACTATCTGCTTTCTTATATTGTTATATAACTAAAAGGCATTTACAAGAAATACAAGTCTTGTGTCTTGCAAATACTCAGGAAATTACCAGTTGAAGCAGTCAAGAAGAATAGAAAATGTGGAGTCAATGATTTGGATGACTTGGACTGGACTCCATGATGGGACTGTTTTTGGCTCTTTAGTTTCATGAGGTAAATTGCAGTGACTGTGTTCGGACATTGTACGTGTCTGTGTGACAGCTGGTATAACTGCTCTGTCTGTCCTTTCGTTCATTTTAGATTTTGGGCACTGTGTGGGTACTGCAGGTACAGCAGGTAACAAGGGCAGATTGTGCCTCCTAGGAGTAGAGCAAAGGGTGCTGCAGAGCAAGATGTTTGGGCATGTGGAATGAAAATTTTTGAACGGAGAGAGAATATTTAGCATTGTTGCACTGGTAGACTTCAAGAAACAGACACTTATTAAAAAAAAAAAAAGGCAAAAAAATCATTTTTGGAGGATTGTTGACTTGTAGGAAGCCACCAAATAATGCTGAGTGTAGAGGAGGCCTTGAGATGCATTCTGACCAAGGGAAGACCTGTTGAAAATCATTTTCATTTTGGTCCAGAAGACCCAAATTGCCTTTTTCAAATGTTACTGTAGTCTAGGGGCTCTAATGAAACCTAAGATTAAAAATTGAAAGCCTTTTTTGGATCTGAAGCATATTCTGCTTAAAAAGCATGCTGGCAAATCCACCTGAAAACTGCATCCCATTTCAGGTCCTGAGAAAGCAATTTCGCTTATAATGTCTCTGCCTGGTGCCCTAGGGTAGCTGTCAAAATCCTTTTCAATAGCACAGTATTAGGATAGAAATGAGGAGGGAACAAGTTGGTTTTGGTATAAATTTTTTCTTTGTTTATAATCCTTTTTCATCAGAATCCTCCCATTGCCTATAGTGAGGAATTAACTGCAGTCATGCTTTCTCTTTCTCAATGACTTGTGCATTATTTTCTGCAAAAGTTGCATAGCTTCAGCGAAAGAAATAGGGGATAATCTCATACTCAGAGTAATTTGGAATCACAGTTGTCTTCTAAATAGAAAACGGGTTAAAATCCACTCACAGGAGAGAAAGGAACATTGCTTTTCTCACTACTAGAAGGATATTTTAACATTTAAAATCTACTTTCATCTCTCAACTCTCTCGCTTTCATCTCTCTTCTATGTGCCTTCTCTGGATGCATTACAGAAGAAAAAAAAGGGCAAGCACTTGAAGTGGATTTGATCTGGTCAGTTTTAACCATGAAATTCTATGTTCACAGAGAAATTATGAACAAGAATGCTTGTTTCTGAATCCCAGCCAGCTGTGAATGTCAGCAAGGCTAAGTGGCTCAGCCCTGCAAATGTCTTTTGCCTATATACAAAACCCAAAATATGTTAGGTTGTAAACGGCAGCTTTTATTGAGTAAAGGCATCTCCAGTATTCAGTAGTCACTAAAAACAGACATTTCAAGACAGTAAGTTACAATTATGTTCTTGTGGGGTTTTTTTCTGGGCAGCTGTGTTACCAGGGTTACTTGGGGCATGTTACATAGGACTAGGTGAACTTGAAATGAGACTTCTAAGGTAAATTAGTGGGTTTGCACCACATCACTACCTGAAATCCTAAGAACTTTTGCTGAACTTCAGATATATCTAGGAACAAAACCGAAATGAATTATTTCCTTTTTCATTTTGCCATATTTCACTTTGACAGGGCAGCGTTTCTTGCTTGTTCAGTTTTACTGGAAGTGATTGCTTTTTTTGTATATTTGGAATAGTCTAGTTGACATTTCTTTGCATGGAATATAGATAATAGAGATCATACTTTTAGTTGGCTAATGATGCCTACCTATAAAAGCAAAGTAAAAAACATGATAAGTATCATATTTTCTTTCCATGTATTATCTCGTGTCTTAGGAATTTTAGTTTGCTATGTGTAATATTGTTTCTTTAGAAATACTCACCCATGAGATCTCTTGTTCTGCATATGAACTTCATATTCTCTGAAAATTGTTTTGATTGGTTTACACCTTTATTTTTATATGGACAATCAGATTAAATTCTGTCCTAGAGAATGTTGATGCATATCAAAATACAGTTTGGCCCAAGGAGGCTTTTTCTCTGTCTTCCATTATATTTTAGTTTCCCAACAGTTACCATTTCCCCCACTGCACAAAATGCAGCTTTGCTGTGTGCTTTTGAATATGGAAGCTTTTCACTTTGCTGTGAAATTTGCTTAAATTGCTGTGGAGGGCATTCTATTTGTTCCTTGATAGTGATATTACAGGCTACAATTCTAATACCATGCATATGATTTAGTAGTAATAGTTCTAGTCTGGTCACCTCATTGTTTGTCTTTTATTGTTTGCTGTCCTGGCTCAGTTCCTGGCTCTGTTCCTGGCTCAGTGGAACTGAATGCTGAGATTTGGGGAAGATGGTGCTCAGAGGAGCATCACTTCCTTCAGCTGGTGTCACAGCCAAATGAGAGTATATAATGTTTACAAATCCAGTCTGCTCCCAGAAGGTCCTCCAAGCAGATGGGATAAATGGGTACTGCTGGGGCTGGTTCTGCAGCTCGTACCTCTGGTGAATGCTCTCAAAGTCTACAGGGTATCTGAGATTTGTCTCCACAGGCTGTGTTGGCAAGTCCAACAGAGAATTGTGCCGTGAAATAGTTTGTATTAGAAATCACCATGAAAGTACAGTGCAACATCTTCATGGCTGTGGCATTCAACACTATGGGGCCCAGAAACCTCTCAGACTGTACTCATATCCTGAACAAGAAGCTTATCTTGCCATTTCCTTCAGAATAAGTTGTAGAATAATTATTTTTATAAAATAGAATAAGAATAATTATTTTTGTAAAATAGAATAATTTTTTGCCTTTATGAGACATTGGGGATTGTTGGTAACAGTGGATGGCTCTTCACATGTAAATGATTTAATGTTTTTCTCATTGCAGGATCACCAGTAGGGATGGGAATAGCCCACAGGTTTTCCTTCTCTTGGGAACCAGATGGGTCAGGTAGAAAAAGTATTACCAGTCGTTTGGGATGTTAATGATGATGAATTTAGGAGCAGGTCTGATCACAGGAGGAAATTAATTCTAGAGCAGAAATGAACTTAAGATAGTCCACATTTCTGAGTTCTTGCGGAGAGGTCTGTAAGAAGAGAACTTCTAGAATTTCAGTTACTGAGAAAATAGTTTAAAATGAAGTATTCATTTTCAGCTGAGAGCTAGTTAAAAGTGACATGTTATCTGTCCTCTGTGTCTCTCTTATGAAGACAGAAATGTGCAATTTGTAGCCCAGAACATCTTTCAGAGTCATGGTCTATTGCGTCTATACCAGCTGTATAAAATGCAGGCATTTGGGATAAATACAAACCAATTTCAGCCCTGTGGTTATGATCAAAGTTGGATAATAATGCTTAAATAAATAAATAAAATTATCTCTTAAGAAAATTCCTTTTATGAAAATGTGAATGAATAAGGTCAAACATGAAGAAAAACTTTTTTTTTCCCCCCCCAGTTTCTGTACTGATGGTCACAAATGGTAACACTTAAAGATGACTACAGGCATGTTGTTATGCTCATGTATTCTTTCTGATAGTACAAACCTTGTGTGATCTACAAATTCTTATCTTCAGACATGTTGGTTGCACTTCAGCTTGTTGGAATTTGTATTTTACAGAAATCTCATTAGTAAAAATCATAGTGTCTAAACAGAAATATGGTTACCAGAAAGTTTAAAGTGACTAGTGGCTTTTTTTGGCACTCAATCCAGGCAGATGGCTTAAGCAAACATACTAATTTTACTACTTGCTTTGAAGAGTTTTACGTTATCTTCATATTACCTCTAAAATGTATCAATGTAATGGTTAGCTGTGCATTCAACAGGTTTTATTGAAATTAAGTAGGGGATAAAGAAAATACACCTCTTAATAGTACTCTGAAGTGTTACTAGTAGTCTCTGTAAGCTAGATGAAGCTATACAAAGTAAGTTTAAAACATTGAAATTTTAAGAACTGTGAGCATTTCTTATCTAAACCCTGGGTTAGATATGAGAGCACGCTTTTCAATCCTTTGCAGCTATTTGCATTTAGATATCCTATAAATAAATTATTAAATACATTATTTAGAAAGTTCTGGCCTGCTATGTGATTTCTGCAGTGGGTACGAAATGGGATAGCTTTATGAGTTTGAAATACACCCTAAAGTAGCTAATGATGTACAGACATTAAAGTCTCATCTTAGTTTTTATGGTCAACCTAGGATTCCTTGCTAAAACCTTCTTAAAATTAATGAATAACTCTCCTGTGCATTAGGATTTGAGTAACACTGGTTTATGTATTTTGTGTAATAATTAATGCTGTGACATCTGACACCAGGGCCAAATTTCATTGTTACTGCTAATTAACCTTGCATTTTAGAAAAGAAATAAGGAGGAAAACCCACCAAGACTTGGAAATACTATTTCAATGTATTTTTATAGTTGTGTTTGTTTTAAGTGTGAAATACATACATAAATTCCATATTCTATAGGAATGTTACTTGGACATAGCAGTATCTCTTTTTCTTTTCATTATTTAAATTGAAGTAGGGCATGGAATTTATCAAAGAGGAAAACAAATTATTTTTAACTAATTTTCTTCCACAGATCTGTTTTTGCTTTGAGATAGAACTGAGCCATGAGAAACACTGTAAATTCATTGTATTGTAATGCTTGTGATTTAGAACACTGTAGTGTTTTCAGCAACTCCTATTGATCTTACATGCTTAAATAAAACATGTTTCTCAGTGAAAATCAGCTCCTGAGCCCACATAGGATCAACATTGGCTGAGGAATTCCTCAGGAGCTGCAGGAAGAAGCTAGATTAGAGTCTCAATGACTTTTCCAAAGATCTGTGAGAATTCATAACAAAGAGGAAACTATGACAGAAAGTAGAGGTGAATTTTGGGCTGTGTAACTGGTGAATGTTTTAATTTTGTAAGCGATTAGAGATGTGAACTTGTAGGAAGAAGGTACATGCATGTGATAGGCAGGGAGCGTGCTCTCCTCATTGGAGCTTCGTCAAAACAACCAACGGGTGTTGAAGACTGCAAGAGCAAAGGGCTGGGCAGCCATGCAGAAAGCACAATTAGTGTGGTTGAGAAATTGAAGAGAGGACCACTAGACCTGGATGTCTAGCAAAATAAAAATTTCCATTTGTTGAGAGAAATTTAGTATACTCTTAGCATTACCTAAATTTACATAAGTTTGCATAACTGGGACAATCCATTCTGAGGTTATCATCTCCTTCCTATGTGACAAGTTCGTATGTATTATATGTCAATGAAGAGAAAAATACCTAAGTTTAGGCTAAGAATTAGAATTTTAGGATCATAAATGCCTGTGGAAGTATTGAAGTCCAGAGAGTTTGAATAGATAGGCCCATGTTGGAGTCCAAGGCATGCCTCTGGCAGCCCTGTCAGGTCAGGGAGCCCTGGAGCCCCTGCGAGGGGGACCCAGACCCTGGCCAGAAGCCAAGAATAAAGAAGTTTTTGATCTTAGTCCATGGGAAAAATTACCAACACTGCGAGAAACATTGCAGAACATGAGAGTTTAAAAATAAGTAGTGGTTTAGTGTGTTGCAAGGTAAAAAAAGTAGATTTTAGAATTTTTAGAGTAAAGATAAAACACTTAAGATGGAGGATTTTGGGCGTTACCCTGTTCTTCTTCTTCTTCTTCT
>VZRQ01009878.1:43588-83676 GCA_013397975.1 Machaerirhynchus nigripectus
AGCTAGAGATAAGAAGAAATAAACAACTTGAAACAACATCTGCAGGCGTTTTTTCATCTGTTAGGGCTCGAAGGTAAAGCTTCACAGAGGCCAAAAAGATAAAGGACTTGTGTGGAGTCCTAACTCCCACAGGCCCATTTGTACATGAATGTTTTATAACAGTGTCACCCTTTAAGAAAAGGTCAGAAATACTGGAATGTCTTCTAGTCACTCAAAGCAGTCATGTAACAGTAGCAGTGAGGGTCAACGTGTTGAGGTTTCAAGACTATTGAAACACTAGTGTACATTTCCACAGAGAAGACATTTGCATTTTTTCAAGAAGCAAATTCCACTTCCATTAGACAATGACTTTATAGTAGTATTCTAGTAAATACCAGAAGAAATAAAATGACTACTAGTAAAACCGCGACTCGTTGTCAATTCTGTGAATTTTTCAGATTTTCCCAAGTAAAAGAATGTACTGTACTGAATTGATGCACCTTGGCTGTGAGCCTGCCTGCCCTCACCAGGAGTGGAGACTTGCCAGGCAGGCGGGATACAAGAGGATGTTGGGGCAGGAACACCATGCCGAGCCAGCTGTTGTGTCTGCACCCCATGGTGGTGGTGGTCTAGACACAGTCTGGGGAGTCTGCAAAAGGGCAGTACAAGTCATCCCTATCTTTGCTGTGGGGCTATGTCTGCAGCTCTTGTAGAATAGTTTCTTCCTGGTGCAGATCTCTCACCTGTGGTCCAGGCTGTACTGTCAGCCCAGGGGTGGGGCTTATGGACGTGGGGAGGTGTCCACCTATTCTGAGGCATTGCCACAATGAAGAGAGTGGAACAACCCAAAGAGAGGTGCAGTGTCCTTTCCAGCTGTATTACAGGCTGGTTTGAAAGGTGGAAATCAATCTGCACTGGAGCATAAATGATCCAGCACAATACAGTTAATACAAATTTTACTTCCATATCTTCCATCAAAACCCATCAATTTGTCCCTGACAAGGTATGACAGAAGGAATGAAATAAAAAAATCTATTGTAAAAGCATTAAATCAAGCAAAGATTACTTCAGCTGATTTTTAAAATTAGTTTTTAAGTACCCATGCATTTTTGTAAGTACTGAAAGGTACCCAATGTTTTTATGAATAAGTGTGATTTCTGAATATAAGCCAGATTTTAAATTCACTAAGAATATGTCACCCTAGGGGACCTTTAAACATAGTTTTTGTAATTGCTGGAAAATTATATAAGAAATTTAAATTTTATTAACCATCATTAGCGTGCAGATTTTTACAGGAATCAACAATAGGAATTACATTTTACTGAATACAGAAAACTTAAATAACCTCCTTGGATTTTCCTTCTAATTCCGTCTCAGTTAACAGGCCCTTATTTCAAAATCATATTAAACAAAGAGGGTTTATCTGTTTAATCTTGTGATTTTCTGAGAAAGAACTTTGATACTGTCTTAATCAAGATCAAGAGCATATTGATCCTTCTG
The DNA here is from genome assembly GCA_013397975.1 of Machaerirhynchus nigripectus. NCBI lineage: Eukaryota > Metazoa > Chordata > Aves > Passeriformes > Dicruridae > Machaerirhynchus > Machaerirhynchus nigripectus. Next base: position 45,068 of record VZRQ01009878.1, read on the forward strand.
CAAAAGCCTTTATGTTACTTTTTTCTGATTGCCTATTTTTTAAAGGGAAAAATAATTATCTGAGATACTATCATCCAGCTTAGTTTTTGTACTGCTACTGTTGGACAGCTGCAATAAAAATAAAATTATTACTAATTGCTTCTATACATAGATTTATAGAAGGATTACTATCTGAAGAGCAGAAGACTTGTATTTCAATTAAAACTTCTAAAGCACAATATTCTTTTTAGCTACTTCTGATGCATCCTTATCAGTTAGTAGGGTATTCAGCTAACTCTTAAACAGTTTGCAGTTTTTGAACTTTCTTATTTGTGGAAGCTATTTTGCGGGTAAAGGAAGGAGAATAATACATGGAAAGAATTATTCACCTCTAATCTCTACTGTAGAAAATCCTTGCATACCATGTAATTCCCTTTTTTAACTCGTGTATAATTTGACTTCAGCCCACAGGCAAGGTAGAAGGTTCACTTTTTTGGTTGCTATCTGTAGCTCTACGCTCTCAGTTTTCTCTTGAAATTAGAAACATGAGGAATATAGTTAGCACAGTACTGGTCTTAGAGTCCAAACAAAAAGAAGTCATAAAGAAAAAGTGGCAGTTCTAGTTTTCCTACATTTTCACCATCTGAGGTGGCATTGTTTCAAGTAATGCAAGCCAGCAGGGCCAAGGGATTTGTTTCTATCCATCCTTTTAATTGCAACCCTAAGGAAAGCCAGTGGATTTTGACTCGCAGTGAAAGTAAACATGGAGTGTGTATTTGTATGGCCAAAATGAAAAACTGAAACCCGTCATTCCTTTCAGCATTTAGATATTCTATCTGACACAAATCCAATTGTTTTTCATTCACTCATAAATAAAGCATGGGACAGATGTGCTAGGTTTACAAATTGCTGGAGAGGGAGATGGTGTTTATAGACTGCCTTTCTTTTGCCCTCTGTTGCTAGAGATAAGAGAAATCCAAATTGACTTGCTTCCTCTGCCTGAGGCATTTTGAACTCACAGCTTCCCTGTGTCTGAAGCATGCTCTGTGTTTCTGTATGTAGTGGTATGGCTTCAGCTGCTCATGGCTTCTCTGGGATTTTGGTAGAGGAAGGTGCTGCAAAAGAAGAGAGATAACTGAGAGGATGGTTGGATTTTGGAAAAGCAATGTAAGTATCATGCTGAAAGGACAGAGTATCCTCTTTTTTTTTTTCATCTGCTGTATCCTATGCCTGAAGGATGCAGTGAATTTCTCTTTTGCAACCTCCACAAACACCCTCTTCAGGGTTTCCAGCAGTTATGTATGCACTGTCAAGGGCATCACCTCTAAAGCCTCCCCATTACCCACAGTTTCCCATCAGGTCTCCTTTAGACCCTGAGCTGCTGCTTCTGCAAGCATAATCACCAGCCAGGTCATGCTTTGTGCCAGCTTTCTTACTTTCTCAACAACCATAAACAGCAAGCAAAAATGTCACCACATTCTGTCTTCATGTCCTTCCTGCTCAGGTCCCACACCAGAAGCTGACTTCTCACAAGCTACAGAGGAGGTGAAATCTTCTGACTCTTTAACTCTCCCCCTAAACCCTTTAAGTAAAGCCATATTCTCTTGTGGGTGAGTGGAGTTACCTGACATCATTGCAGCAACAAAGGCAGCTGAGTGTCTTTTCAACCATTCTCTCCTGGAATAAGTTTAGACATTCCCTAAAATAGTCTAAAATTTGGTTCTCAAAGTAAAATAATTTCACAGTTACCCTGAGACCTTTAACAGAAGATTTCAGAAGGATGTAGCTAGCAATTTACTGTTCAGCACACACTCTGTGTTGGTGGGAGGAGTGGTAAGACTTCACTCAAAATGGAGTCTGGTGGTGGTGTGGAAAAAGGCTTTTCAGAAGTGAGCTGTCAGCTTGTCATTTGTCCATTATATATTTTTCACTTTTGATATGGTATGTGAAGATTTTGTTACATCATCACTGAGCTTTCAGCTGATTGCTGAATTACAGTTGTGATTAGTGATTTATATGCTCACATGCTAAGAGCTTCTTATGTTTCTTCCTGTTTTTCTGTTTCCTTGTTTTCTCATTGGAAAACCACTATGGCACAGGTAAAACAGTTTACAAAAGTAAATTTATTGTCTTTACTTTCAGTAATGCTTACAAATTGATGCCTCTTTTTTTTTTTTTTTATCTAGGGAATGTATTTAGAAATTTCAGGATTTCTTTGCAAGCAGTATCTGTATTATTCCAATTATTGATACAGATGAATCAGGTTATTATCCAGGACATGTTTGTGGCTAAAAATTACAAGGATTGGACACAAAAGCAACTGTTACAGTTTTCTTCACGTAAAAGTTATTATTTTGCTCTTACTTAGATGCTCTTTTAGACATTAAGGGTTAAGAGATGCTTAGATAACATTAAAAAGGGGAAGTGATAGTGAGGAATAATGTATTTTTTAGTATTAATTGTAGAAGAACGTTTCATGAGGCCAAAGCTACACCTCTTCTTGAGTTTGCAGGAGAAACACCAAGCCATTTTATTTTTCTTTACTATTTTAATCAGAGTAGAATTTCTGGTAAATACTTCCCCTCTCCATTGTGCTGTCTGAAACACAATTCTTTGTGCACGTGTGCACGCACACACATGGACACACAAAAGCTAACAAAAAACCCAAAAAGCCCACCACCAAAACGAAACAGAGTGCATTATGACTGGAACAGAGGGAATTGCCCAAATTACGGATTCAGCAGTCTTTCCTTCTTCTTTTGCTCCTTTAACGTGATGTGTAACACATATAACAGTGTTATATCACACCTACGTAACAGAGTTCTGGAAGCTCATTTCTAGGATTGCTCAAAATATATTAAAAGCCATAATTCTGAATGCATTAAGAAGAATATAAATACTGATATTTCTCATAAGCTATTTCTGTCTTTTTGATGAGTGTTGCATATGTTTTGTTGTGTTTGGAGTGGGGGTAGTAAAGCTGATAAATAGATTTTAAGAGAGGATGCACAGGACCATCTCTTGTTTCATATACAGGTATTTGCAAGAGCTGTTGGAACAAAAGTTAAAGGGAAAGTTTGTATTGAGTCATTGTATATTTGCAAAAGCTATAAATTCCTGTATTTATTTTTCTAATCCTGAAAGCATGTATGTTCTTGTAGAGTAATCAAAAATTAGAGCTCTTTCCAAGGTTAATGTTCCCAGAAAATATATAGAGCTTTCCATAAGGAAACTTTCAACTGTCTTCAATGTAAATGTCATGCCAGGTTGGTTTCTTTCATTGTATGCTGAAATGCATATGAAGATACCAAATACTTTCCTGATCTTTTTTCACCTTCCAATCTAAATCTATATTCCGTCTCTGTTGTGTTTTCTATCCAGTTTCTTCCTGATACCATGATTTCCTTGGGAGCTCAAGAAAGTAACTTGTCGAGTCTTGGTAAATGAATGTGTGGAAGCTTTAGTATTTTCCTTTCACAATGCAGAAAGGCTCAAGCAGTTGGCAGAACCCTTTCTATTCTGCCTTGTGCTGTAAAAGGGTGTTTTCGATGGGTGGGAAGTCTTTCAGTAGGCTGTTGAAGCATGAGGACTTGTAATAAACTCTATCCACTGGCCTCAGGACCTCTACTGCGTTTGTAGATTCAGCTGTGAGCTGCTCGGTAATTTCTAGTAGATAAAAATTCCTATCAACAAAGACAGAACATTCCAGTGTCCAGAATACCACAAAAACCCCTTTTAAAGAAAGTAATTGAATTTCAGTATTTTGACTAACCAGAATAATAATGAATAGTAATAATAATGAATCATTGTGAGCCTTTAGTCACATTGGCATGTTTAGGGAGAACAGGATAATGCAATTTCAGTAATCTACATATATCTACTGTCAGTGAAATTAATACTTTCTCTTTTGTGGTAAAATATTTGTACCAAATGATAAAGGAAAAAATAAACCCTGTAAACACATGGTAATGAACAGTGAGGGGTTAGCTAGAATCACAAATTATTTCATCCCTCAACAGGAAAACTGCAGAAAAGATTCATCAAAGAATTTATGGGTTTTTTCTGATGTCTTTTAAGTCCTTTTGGCTCACAAAGTAGGCTTAATCCTACAAGGCTGCTGGATTGCTTGAGTAATTTGAAATAGATGAAAGATCAGTAAATGTCAAAAAAAGAGGAGAAAATATTGATAGCTACATTGTCTCCTACATGTCTCTTTTCCCCCATACAGTTTTTTTTTTTTTTTTGAAAAATAAGGAGGTGGAGGACTGCCAGCTCACTTATCATTTATCTTTGCTGGCTTCAGGCTGAATGAGAAAAGGTTACACCTGTCAACTGGAAGATGTACTCTGGGGAAAATGATTTTGAAACCTTTTACAGGTCACTTTAAGACATGTAATTATACAAAAACCTCTAAAATCTAAAAATTGAAACAGAAGATTTTAAAGAATAGCAGATGCAAGTCCTTTAAAGATTTAACTAATCTGTGTGAACTTTCAGTTGTAATGATTCTAGTGTCCCTTTCACTGACTGATAGAAGGTTTTTTCCTTTGTCATGCAGATTATGGTGTGTACCAAAGTAATTTATTTTTATGCATTGAGTGTAGGTTCACATGGATTTGTATTATCATTCTGTTTTCTGTTACATAGACAGCTCCAGGAACTGACTGTTTTAAAATTAAGCCACAGGAAATCTGAATTTTTACAGAAAAATTACTGACTTACATGGGGTATGGTGTGCTGCTGCCTTTTCTTATGTGTCAGACCTTCCATCTTTTTTGCTTTCTGCCAAGAGCTGGAAGGCAATGATGGCAAGGTCCTTGGATTAATTAAAGAGGTAATAGGTGCAGCAGTGATAAGGAACTCCCCGGCAGCAAATGCTGCATGTGACATACTTTGGCAGTAATTGCAAATGGAAACCTACTTAATCCTTGATGGTTTTGTTTCAATATTTACTTCCTCTGATATTGCCCATGTTAGAGTAGACAAACTTTGTAACCAACTCCCCAAGTATGTTACCAGCTATATTTCACCAATCATTCCAATTAAAAGGTTGCATACATTATGCACTTAGCTGTCTTTTCCATCTCTTCCTTTCACTAATCTTTGTTCTACCTCTAGTTGACACAGATATGCATTCAGACTAATTAAGGAGATTTGCTTTGACTCAGCATGAAAAGGAGGGCAAAAATAAGGGCAGAAAGACAAAAATAGTATCACATATTAGCTAGCTCTTACATTAAAAAAATGCGGTAAGAATGAATTGCTGGGTTCCGTGGACCATAGGAGATTCCCTTGGAGCATCTCAGATACACAGCCTTAATTTGGGAAAGTAGCAGTAGGCCTTAAGTGTAGGTAGACATTCATCTGCATCCCTCCATACTCAGGGAAGGGCACTGAAGAAACATGTTTTTGTTCACCACTAGCAATGTAGACTTTATTTGTTTCACAGCTGTAGCCAAACCTCAACAAGCATCAAAACTCTATATTTTGTTTTGTAGTGTTTTGAATTGTAGGTTCAATGTTTCAGAGTATTTACTTCTGAAAATAAACAGAAATCTATAGAGCTTGAAAAGGACAGAGTGAAATAAAATGCTAACTTGTTGATTAAAATTATTGCTTGGTTCTCCAAAAAAATCTGCAACCAAACCAGAAATGAAGCCAAATTTTCTTTTATAGAGTGAAGCGCCTCATACGCAAGACTGGTTTTATGGTTTGATTATTGTCTACTGAGCACATGGTAAAAATTATTTCAGTAACCCCCTCATAAAGTAAAGCTCAGGTACTTTTCGTTTTAACTGAACTTAGAGCTAAACAATTGATATCTCCTGTTAAAGATCCCCCCCTCCCCAACATTAAAGTGTTTGTCAGTTCACAATAACTTCTATATTATCATTAGGATATATCTTCTTGGGATGAAACTCAGCTGAAGTGTGACTGCTTCTGTAGATGGAGACCCACCCAGTCTAATTCTCACATCGGTTGCTGCTGTTGGTACAGCTGTAGTGGCCACTTGAGCCATGGCTGTGGACGTGGCCTTGCAAGCTGCAGTCTTAACTGGTTGCAGTCTTCTGGATATTGCCCAAGATCTAGATATTGCCCGCATCTAGCCCAAAGGAGTAGAAGAAAGAGAGAATTAATATATCTATATGTGCATTCTCTGTATAGAAATACACAAGACACATCAATAATGCATAAATGTACATATAAATGTTTATATTTACATATCTGCATATCTATTCTATTACAACAATTGATAAGCAAGCGTTTATGTGTATTTAGAAGAAAGCATCAGAAGCCTGCAAGTCTGTCTGCAAATGAATATTGGGACAAGCTACAGCTCCTTACTTTGAAATGAAATGAATAGATCAAATTTTATACTCTAGTACAAAGAGAAAGCTGGTTTCATCTTCTTGATAATTTCTTGCTTTTTGTCTACGCCTTAGTTAAGTACAAGATGACTTTTTGAGAAAATAATTTTTGGGGAGCTGGTAAACATGTATCGAAGAGACAAAATGTATCAAAACCACCCTCCTAGAAACATTTGTGAGTACTTTTCTCATGAAAAATGTATCATAACATATCTAAAAAATAATGAGAAAATAAATAAGCTTCCCGGGACTGTATTCACACTTGGCATAACCAATTCTATCTTAAAATATGCATTACATTATCACCAAAACAGTTTTCCAACACTTAAAAAGGCAAATCAAAAGAATGTCAATAAAAATGACCTGATAAAAATTTTTCTAAAACTTGAAGGTGGTAAACAGGAATGTATTGTCACTGCCAAAAGTATGTCTGAGGAATTTTAAAGTGCTAATTTATATGTGCTTTCTGTGCCTCCTGTACATACTACTCTACTTAAGATGTTTGTATGCTTCTTTTAAGAGGTGTGGTGCTTCTGACCGGTGAACAAAACTGCCAGGTGTTCCCAGGATACATCATTAGGGTTTTTTCCAGTTCCATTCTTCTCCATCTTAGCATTTTTTTAGTTGAAGTTTTGACATTTTTTGCCTTCGTCATGACAGCCCCTAATGTAACCCATTGACTCCTATGATGTCCAGATACCTGGTATCTGTCACCTGGTGGCTTTGGTTGCTTATATATTGGCTATACTGGAAACTAGTTGAATCAACCAAAAAAACCAAAAAGTGAAAGGCTTGATTGCAGGTTGTAGGTCCTACAAATTACTGGGACAAGCACCACATTAATTTGGCCAGTAGTGCATAAGTTACAAACAGGAGATTTTATGAGTCCCATATATTGTTAAGCACGTTACCTCTGACACTGATTGTGTGCTTCTTGCTATAAAAAATTACAGTAGCTCTCAGAGCCTATGTTCTGATGATCTTCATTTTGTTGTGCAAGGAGACAAAGATAGTAAATGACCACAAAAACCCTACTCAAACAGTTATCAGTTGGATAACTATATTGAGCAAATATTTTCAATATTTTATTGAGCAAAAAGGAAAATGTGTGCATTTCATTTGTAAAGTGTAAATATTTTCATTTTTCATGCCATTTGCAATCTCTTCCAGAGCTTTGAAAGATAAACTTCCAGTTAGCAACTAGGATTTCTCATTTGCTCATTGGCAAGTAAATTATTTATGGATTGAAACAGTAGGATGGGCAATCACACGTAAATAAGTTTTCTGAAGCTTCTGAGGTAAAAAATAGGAATAATTAAAAAAAAAAAAGGTGTGGTGGTGGATTTGTTAGCATCCTGTGATGTTTAGATTTTAGGTGTTTTCGTTTTTACAGAAAAAGATGTTTCAACATGTATCACGATGGGGATTTCTTGGACAATAGGAACTAGCAAAAATCCCCAAAACGTTAGAGAAGCATTCCCTTTGCTTTTAGTAATTCTTCTATTGAGGGAATCAGTATAATAATTATTCTTATCTAAAAGAGTAAAAAGTTCAAGATAATATAAATAAAATAGTCTATCTCTGGATCTAAATATTTCCGTATCTTTCAGGAATAAGTTAGTAATTTATACAACAGACAGCTTAACAGTTGCCATTAGTATCTAAACGCTATCTAGAAGATATCGGCACTGTGTTTAGGAAGACTTACTACTATATGATTTTTTGTAATTTTTTTTTCTGTAAGAACTTTTGTTGTACCCCAAAATATGTGAGTACAACTAATAGCTTGGCATGTGCTCTGACTTGCAGTGTACTTAAGACAGACAATGTCCTAATTATACTGTCTGGGCTAAAATAGCCCAAATAATGAAGCTTTTATTTAGGCTAGTCTTTCAGGTGCTTTTCCCAGACTCTTAAAATGATGTGTAAATTACATGGCTTAGTATAAATCCAGTGAATCTCCCTTTCTCAGTTGAACATGAAGTGCATTTCCTAGTTGTTTTCTTCTTTTTTCTTGATAAAAGGCACTAGGCCCAGCGTAGAAACCTTCACTAAAAGTATTCTTTTCTGTGATCATTGGCGTCATCACTACACATATCAGTTCAAAGTGGATGATGTCTTCTCTACAATTGTCTTGGTGTCTTCCAATCGTGCCATTGCATTTATTGTCTTTAAATAAAGAGCCATAAATGCTGTGGTTTCTCTGTATCTGGAGAATGGGGTAGCCATTTTGTAGGTCTGAGGTTGAAAGGATGCTTCCCTCAGTAGCCTTTGCCCTTGACATTTTCCATCCATAGGGTTCTGCATAGCAAGTTGTCCAGAGGCAGGATGGTCATGGCCATGATGAGAAGGAGGATGTCATTGTAGGTGGGTTAGACTCAGTTTTTAAGAAGACTGTGACAAACAGAATGAAGCAGAAGGACATAGATGGTTTTCAGGTAATACATGCAGAGAAGTAAAAATGCTTTTCATTACAAAAGACTGGTTACCTGGTTTTGGATGGGCAGAACAGCAACGTTGCTTTCTTTGATTCTCTGGCTTTCGGGACTAAATACTGATGCTATTGAAGGAAGAGACTGCCATGGTGATGCTGCCAAAGTACAGAAAAGAAGGGATGTGAGTGAACAAAATGGTCTCCTGTAAATTGTCTGAGCCCTAACTCCCTACTAGTGACTAATAAGGTCACGGTTTTTTTTCACTATGAGGTTATTGACAAGGTATGGTGTAAAAAAGAAATTTTATAATGATAAATTAAATATGGAGATATGAATGTACAGTCTTGCTATCAAAAATAGTACAGACTATGGGATTAAAAACTAGACAGTTCATGATAGGAATCTGTAATTAGTAGGCAATTTTTTTTTTCTGTGACTGGCCTTTTTTCTCTTGCTGCTCACTTCTTCATGTGTACAATGATGGTTTGGAGTTATGGATTTTCGGGGAAGGCAGCAATAGGGACAGCTATTTTTTGTAATGCAGGTATTGCCACCTAATGAATTTTGCACTAAGCAAGTTTAACCATAAGTTTTAATTTGAACAAATTCTTTATTAATGTGAAAAGGTGCAAAATATTTTCATAGTTTTTACTCTTTAGCACAGGTATTGTAAAGAAAAAAAGGCAATCTTTTCTTCCTTGATAGAATGTTGATGAAATGAGGGTGGATGTCACATGGTTGTATGACTTGGAATGAATTGAATTGTGCGGGTTCACAACTCAGTGAGAGAGATGCTGGAGAAATTCAGGTATACTCAATAAATCACACCCTGGTTTTGTAAGCAATCATCCTGGGTTTGGTTGGGATGGAGTTAATTTTCTTCTTAGTTTTGTTTTGGATTTAGTATGAGAAAAATGTTGATTAACACTCTGGTGTTTCAGTTGTTGCTGGGTTGTGTTTACCCTAAGCTGAGGAGTTTTCAGCTTCCCCTGCCTAGTGGAGGGGGTGATTGAGCAACTGCATGTTACACAGTTGCTGACTGGGATTAAACCACAACAGCATGATACTGTCTATGTTTATGAATTGCAACCTAGAGGGGGAAAAAAAATCATATTGCTCTTCATGTCTACAGTGCTCAGCATTGTATTTTACTGTGTTCAGAATCTAAGTTTGACGAACAACTCTTTTCTGACAACAAATACTATTTGCGTTATCTCTTTCGTATTATTATCATTATCACTTTAAAATGTATGTTAGTTGTACCATATTTATGCTGTTCCTGAAAATTAAACTGCATTCAAGGGTAGTACTATCTCTTTTTTGATTTTTATGAGGTAATAACACACAGGAATCATTAGCCCAAATGTAATTGAAGCTTGAAACCGTGACAGCTGAGAAAGTGTTGTGTGTTTTTAGTGATATGAAGATTGTCTTCAGTTTAAAAATAAGCTGCTAACAGATGTTTAGAACACTCTTCTTTTCCATTAACAATGTGAGTCAAACCCTGAATAGTTGACTAGGAAAAAAACTGCCTGCTAAGCCAGTGGTATCACAGATTTGTTATACCATGTTTGCTAGACAATGGGATTACACTAGGCCACTGTAACAATTCTGAGTGTTAAATAAGTTTCCCTAAATATTTTCTCTTTTCATTTAGTGGTGGGGGGAAAAAAACTAAAAGGGTTTACATTACATCAAATTCAGATTCCTTGTTTTTTTGTCTGGCAGTGATATTCCGTCCTACCCCTTGACAATCTTTATCAGCTTAAATCGTTCAAGTCAATAAGAAATAAGAGGAAATGTGAATGAGGGGCTAGATTCACAAAACTAATGGCAAAGAAGTGATCTTCCTCTTCCTTGAAGTATGTACCTCTGGGTATAAATCACCAAAACTGGATGAGGAAGTTGTCATTCTTTTCCTCAGGAGGTGTGAATTTAATCCTTTAACCAAAATTAGTGTCCTAACTACCAACAGGTGAGTATTCTAAGTCCTCTTTTTTTGATGCTGCTGCTTTATCTTGCCTAATAAATAAAGTAAGGAAAACTCAGTAAGTAAGTGAACCTCAGCATTAGATTGCAGCATTATTAGTGTGTGGTGGCTTGAACCTGAGTTGATGGACAGTTGTTTTATACAAATTGAAAAAGTTTCACAGAAAGGAATGTGAAAGACCCAAATCAGAATTTTACATAATATTGTAGAGACTGCAAAACTTACTTGTCAGGTGGGGAACTTCTGCTGACTTCACTTTCTTTTTAACTTTTGAACAAGTATGAAAGTCCAGATTTCACAGGGGGTGTAAATACTGTGATTTCAAAGACACCGTTGAAGCTAAACCCATTTACCCCAGCAGAGAACCAAGGTTGTTAAACATAACAAAGTGCAACTATAAAAGATGAAGTTTCAAAATACCATTATTTTTTTAATTCCTGCTTACATGAAAAATGGAATAATAATTCAAAATTATGTTTTGTTTATTAACTTTTCTATTTAAAGTAGCATTTTTATAACTTTGCCCTTCTTTTCTTTTCAACAGCACCTTCAGTCTTGAAGGAATATCTATATTTGGAGGCACGTCAATTAATTTGCATATCAGATCCATCATTGTGACTTCTTGCAGGCCAGATCTGAGAAGTAACCAGGAACCTGACCCGTAGTGGAGAATGGAAGAACCCTTCAAGTCAGAGCACAACTGATCACTAGTGTAATCTGCATTGAATCATCTTTCTCAGATCTGACAGCTACAAGCTGGGTCCTGGCAAAAGCCACAGCCTTAAATTCCATTCAGTGTGAAAGAAGGATAAGAGAACTAAATGTCTTGCCCCATTGCAGAAACTGCTGTCTCCAAGCCTGACATCTGAGTTCTGTGCTGAGCAACCAGAGTACCAAACAATGAGTTTTTTATGGGTACAGCCAGCATCAACAAATATTTCAATATGTAGCCAAAAGGAGAAACAAAGCACTTACATAATTTCAGAAAATGAATACATTTATTGTAACAGAGGAATGTTACTGTCTCTGGGGAAGAAGACCTCTGTCATCCCTTGTATATATTCAAAGCCATACAGGAACAGGGCATAAGTGAAGTTCAGTCACTTAAAAGGACGCTGTCTCCTGTCCTCCACCCACCTTTGAGGAAGTTCTGCTCTTAGAGATTGCATCTTGATGCACTTCTAGTATTTGCACTGTCACTTCCATTCAGGGTAATGATGTGTGCCACCATTTGCACAGATGGCCCCAGGAGATTTTTGACCACAACAAGCTATACTTTGCCAGGGCTCCAAAAGGAATTAAAAAGTTAGAACTGAAGAAAGACAGTTATGCTCTCTTTCACTATGGGGATCTCTTCACAGAAAGGACTATGGTCCTTTCTTAGGATGAAATAAATACATGCATATACATACATATATACATATGTATATATATGAAAAAGCAGCAACATGATAAGGTGTATTTAAAAAGGGGATATAATCTTTTTTAATAGCATCCATTTTTTTTATCATATTAGCAGCCGAGAAATTTAGTCTATTGAATTATACATCAAAATATGTTCCTGTTGAACATTGACATTTAGTCCCAGTTACTGCTAAAGAAGTCATTTGTAATATGTACTTGACATAAAATTTTTCTAGCCATTTGTCTATACTTCATGGAGAAATCTACCAGACAAGCAACATTTTCAGTTTATTTTTCTAAATAAATGTGTTGTTTGTATTATTTACAGTCACTCATTTTGGCTGGTTTTCATTATCTCCAAAAGTGATTTAAAGACAGAACCAAAACAAAGGAATTGTTTGTTCTTGTTAAGCTGTAATGATTTGCTGAATGAAAGCTTTAATATAAATACTGTAATTTGTAAAATGATGAAGTATATTTATATAGGCAAATATGTATGGAAAACAAAAGGAGGTATTTTAACTCTTAATTTCAGAACATAGTTTATTTTAATATCCACAGGAAGAAATTAAATATATAATGGGATAGGGTTTTTATTATCAGTGAGTTTTAGTAAGTGAAAATTTGGACGTTTAAGAATGAAATGAATGTAGTCAAATAATGGTGGTTTCCCAAATTATACAGAGACCTTTTGCCAGCTGTCTCATTTTTCTCAAAAACTGGTTTAGTCATTTGGGGGGTTGGGTTTTTCTGGGGTGCGTGTGTGCTAAGACTTTTGTTTGGTGTTTTGTTTGTTTTGGCATACTGACAAGACATAAATTTGATACTATTTGCTCATAATCTGAAAAGCTACAGAATAATGGGTTGTTTCTTGGAACAATCTGCTGTTTACAGTTAAGAACAGTCATTGTTATCCATCTAATGCAGTGTTATGTTGTAGAGTTATTGAACATTTCAATGGTAGAGCTGTTTTGAATAAAAATCTTTTTTTTCTTTTTTTTTCTTAGTCCATTAGCCTACGAGTAATTTAAAGAGAAAAGTAATGCATTTGGTTCCCCATTCACTTAAATCATTCATCTTATATCCAGTTATATGTATCTGATTTATAAAGTTGAATAGGCTTTTCTTTCAGTTCATTGCTGTATGGAACCATTTAAGTGCTCACTAACAGAAAAAATACCTTTCAACCACAAAAATTAATTAAAAAAAAACTCTGTGTGTTAACTCTGTGAAGGGCAGATATCTTAAAATGTGTTGCTCTGCTCTAATGTGCTAACAAGTGTTATGCGTGTATGTTTGTGTGTGTGTGTGCGTGCACGCATGGTACCCTTACCTGCTCATGAATGAAATCCCAGCTCTGCTGAAGTAAGTGCCACAAGTCCTGTTACTGCAAAAGATGCTCATGTTACTGTATTTTTTGGTAAAAGACCTGATCTCTGTCTTTGCTTGTGACTCTGAAGCCATAAACAGCTTTTGAAGTTTGTGAGGAAATCAGAAAATTAAATATGTTTATGTTAGACTCAATCACTTGGCAAAAGTAGGGATGATCTTATGATATGACTCTTTTCATGAAAGTTAGTGGTCAATTTCCTTTGGTGCAATGGATAAATGAAACCTTTGTGTTTGTTAAAGAATGATGGCTGTGTTTTGTTCACACACAATTCAGCTTTTGGCCTATAGTGTTCTTACTGTGATGTTATTTCTATGTCATTCGAATACTTTATTTGGACACACAACAGGCATGGGCTTGGTGTTCCTCCCTTTTTGGATAAACTATACTTTAAAATTGGAGAGCTTGTTCTTTGAGACAAGTATTCAGTTGTTTAAGGAAGGGACAACTTTATTGAAACAATAAGAAAATTTCAGAATGATAATTTGAACACTTTCATTTTTGCCTAGTAATAACACTTGGAAAAGCTCTTATTTTCGTGAACAAAATGCATTCATCTGTATTTGAAAACAGCCCAATAAAAATCCAGTGGAATAATTTGTTACCACTTTCAAATACTTTTCTGCTATGCTGAGTTCTAGATCAGTTTGTGTGTAAAATTTTTATTGCACAAAACCCACCTGAAACAATGCAGAGTTTTCTTCAGAAAAATATATGAAATACTGAAAATAATTACTTGGCCCCAGGAGTGGTTTTATGTAATGTGTGCAATGCAAAAATTATGAACATATACCAACATGTAGATCTGATTTAATTGACAAATCTGGTTGGAAGATAACACTGCAAACCATAGTTCTCATCAATCACATGCTGTTATTGGCACCTCTGCTTAATTGAGACTTCATGCTGGAAAGTAAATTTCATTGTGTGTGCACACTCATATAATGTCATGTATCGTATCTTATTTTACTACCAGTGTTACTGGGAGAAATCCAGCTTGCTTGATTTTTGTAGGTTTAAATAAAATCTTAAGGTAAGTATTCAGTATTGGATATAAACTGAGATGATACCTGTATATTGTGCAGATACTCCCATAAGATAGCATTTCAACACACAATTTCAGAAACTGTTGGCAAATAATGAGCCCTGAAATGCTTTTTCGTAGTTTAAAACCAGCGGAGACAATTAGTGTATCTCATTAAACAGCAAAAGAATTGTGTTATTTCTATTACATTCGTCCAAACGTACTGACAAGTCCAGCAGAACTTTTTCAACTTGCAGCGACTGATGGGTCCTTTTGTAGGTTTATGTGTCATGCATTTAGGAAGTGCCTACAGAAATAGTTCTGGAGTAATAGTGTGTTGTTTCATTAGCTGGCGTCTGAAAAGCCACCTGAAGCAGCCAATAGCCTTGAATTGATGAGGTGTCCAAAACAAAATGCTGATGGTTCTGGACATGTCTACAAGATATGATTTCAGAACTTGAGTTTTTTAAAAGACAAGGATCACCATAATTCATGAGGAAAACAGGGATGTTTTAAAGTAGCTGTTTTGTGGAGTGGAGGAAAAGGATTACAAAAACCTGGTGATCACCAGGATGTTACAAAAGTGTCCCTCTCCTGACATGGTTGCCCCAAGTTTCACATGTCATGAGTATCCCCAAGGGACAGATTTTTTTTCTCTGATCAGTGGTGTGCTGGGTACATAGCAAGGCAATGATGCTGTTAATAAAACCTGACCACAGGATAGTGGTAGGCTACTACCCCTCTAAGGAGGGGTGGATGAAGGACAGCCATCACTCTGCCCTGGAGCTCCCCTGAAGGCAGGAGGCTGCTACTGAGACTGGATCTTACAGAGAAAATTAGATTTAACAAAGTGACACGTATTTTGCAGTAAGATTCCTTAGAGGACTGCTGAGACTAAAGTAATAGTTTTCGTGGACAGTTAAAGATGCCACGAGAGAGGAAGCAAAAGCCGGGTGGATGTTGTTCAAATTACTTCTCTCTCTAGATTGAATATCCCTGCAGGGTTGCCAAGAAGCCATGAAATCTCCCCACCGTTGGGCTGAACTTCAGAAAGGACAATTATAAACAAGGACTCCTGTTCAGGAGAATCTGGAAGGAACACTAAGAGGGTTAAGTCATGACAGATGGCACAGAGACTATTTAAGGTATTATTGAAGGCAGAGAACAAATACATTCTGCTTAGCTAGAAAGGCTTGAGAAAGGGTAAAAGGGAAAAACACGGCTAATCAGCAGGGTATCAGCCTACTGAGGGCAAGACATCCTTCAGATTGCTGAAGATTTTTAAAGAAAATATAAGGACTGTAAGCTTCTTAAGACGAAATACAAATTTTTAAAAAAGCAAACAACAAACCCACAGCAAGGTTAATCAAAACAATTCCAAGATACTGAAGAGATTTCTCAACTAAAATAGTTGAAAGAAGCAAGAATTAAGAAATTCTGTTTCTACAAAGAGCAGAGGGAAGTCTGGGAGACTGTCTGTAGTGCTGAAAGATAATCAAAGAAAACAGAAGCACTTAGAGGAAGCTAAAGGAACAAAATTGTAACATTTTAATTCTGCTTGTGCTATAGAAAGACTTTTGTAGATTCTCACACATTAATTTTTTTTGTGCGGGAACTCAAATGAAGTCATGCTTTGTCAGTTTGAGGTGGTACCAAAAAAGTGAAGGGATGTACACCGAAGATTTTTAAAGACACTCAGGGATGAAATAGCCCAACGGTACCTGTGGTGTGAAATTCATTCTTAAAAAGCTATTTTGGTAGCTTTTGAGATGTGTGATTGCAACTATGTTGCCAGTTTTAGATTGAAAGAGTATAGTCCATTAAACCAGTACTGGGCAAAACGGTTCAAACTATAATAATTCCTTTTTCAAAAGTTCCAGAATGCATCTAACACTGTCAATATTACCAAACACTGCAGGAAATTGCACAGATGGCTAAGAGAAAATACAGAGGAAACTACAGCTGGCTAAGAGGAAAGTTCCTGTGTTCATAAAAAATTGTAAAATATCAGAGAAAATACTGCTTTTTTTGGTTATTTTTCACAGGGGACAGAGCCCAAAAGTGAAGTTCTATGGGACATATTCTGGGATTCATGTGTCTCAAAATATATTGGAATATGTGAATATGCTGGAAAAGTAGTGTATAATTATTTGGTAAATTTGGTGATCATACTAAGTTATTAAAGGTGTTAAATAGGAGGGCCCTGAATGACTGGTTATTAAAATTGAAAATTAAATTCAGTGAAGATAAATGTAAACTGATATGAAAAACTTTTATATTTTACATATTTCACTTAGTGTTATATTTAGCAGTTAAATCGTTCTATGAAAATGTTGGTCTTGTGTTTAGGAGGTCAGAAAAAAATGCAAGTATGCAGTTAACAATTATTAGGAAAGGAGCAGAGACAATAAGTGAACATTAAATAATACATCATTGTATCAATCAATAGATATGCAGTAAGCCATGATATATAACTTTTTAAATACTGTATCCAGTTCCTTGACTGGAAAACAAACAAACAAACAAACAAAAAAACCTAATCAAACTGGAAAAGCTTCAGAGAATGAATGAAAACATAGAGAAATGAAACTATACAATTAGATTCTGTCTGTGAAATGACAGCAGGCAATGATTCTTCTGCTCCACAGAGGTGTGAAAGAGAAGTAGGGTGACAATATCATGAATGGCATCAAGTGTGCAGGGGTAGGGGACATCAAACAAAGCTAGCCACTGGGAAGCTCAAAAATAACACAAGTGTTTATTTAAGCGGTGTGGAGGGAAGCTGTGGAGCTCTTTTCACTCAACACATTGCATATGCTGAAAGTTTGTGGGACTTAGGGGCTGTGAGAAGAAAAGCAAAAACAGTAATTTTTGCAAAGTTAAGTGATCCCGATTTTGCCTTAGTGAAGCTCCTTTGCTGTCAGGCTGAGTATCATGAAGCTGAATTTCTACAGGTGCGTTCTGGATCACTCACTGTCTGCTGCTTTTTAGCTCAAGTATTCCACTTATATAAATTGAAACCAGGGGGCAGAAAATTCTGCTTTTGCAGTGTGTACTGTGTACTTTATAGAGGCACAAGCAAATTAGCAAAACCAGCCAAGAGTTTTCATATGGAAAGCAAAAAAAAAAACCAACAAATTCAATGAAACAGGTAAGGGATGATGTTCTGGAAGTTATATCATTATTAAAAATTCACCGATGTATTAGTTCAGTAACTTGTTACATTGAGGTTTAGCTACTGAGATTTAAATAGGCATGTGTAGTAATTAAGAAGACTAATGTCAATTGAGAGATTAATGTTTTGGCAAGTAAAATATTCCAAATTAAAAAAACTGCAATCTTTTGATTAGTGCTGATTACATTTTTCTTTAAAATAAATGTCTGCTTACTTGTTTCCTTAACTTCATCACTAAAATAAATAAATATCCTTTACCAATAAATATAGTTGCATTGCAAATTGTGAATGGAACCCATCTGGATAATCAGAATGAGAAGCTTAGAATTTGAGAATCTGAGCCCCATGTTGATTGGCCAAACTCCCTTTGAATTACCTAGATTTGAATAACTGGAGAGTTTTTACATACTTCCACCAAACTGAAAGCAATTGGGCATATGACAAACCCATTATTTATAGTGGAGACTTTGACACTTTATTTTGTTAGAGGATTAATACCTAAAATGTATTACTAGAAGACCTAGTCAATAGAATTTAAAACTTTTGAAAACTAAATTGCTAGACCATCTAAGATTGTAAATGAACCAAAATCTATATGTAATGTGGAATGCAATGGAATTTATTTGATTTAGCCTATAATTTGTTTTAATTTAAACAGATTTTGCAATAGCAATAAACAGGTTGTGGAAAAATAATTGTATAATAAGATCTTCCTCCTAGTGAAAAATGTTCTTAAGTTGTTGTAGCTGCAAAAGTGAGTCAATTTCTATTTATAATAAATCAGTGAGCAAAATATTTAGTGCTATTGTGAGTATCACTGTTACAGTTGTGGTGGCATTGATGAAATCGGACAATACATTTGGTTTTAAAATTGTTTTTCATCTACCTATTTTTAGAACAAATGCTTGTTTTTTCACCAGTTTCTCTACAATGCTCTCTGCTTTCACATTGCTGAAAGAGACCTCTGCTTAGCTCATTCCTCTGTTTTCAAGCTACAATTTTCACTGTGACATTATAAAACTAACTTAATTAATCTGCTGGGAATTAGTTTCTGTTGATCATATGCCCTTTTCACTGAGAAGAAGATACTGCAGGATGGTCTTGTGTTAACACACTTGTTTTAATTCAGTAACTTGTACTGAATTTATCTTACATGAAAGTAAATGCCTGGTATTTGTGTGCAAAAGCTAACTAAAGACACCATCTTTGCTATAGGCTGTTTAAACAGAGAGTTTTCTAAGAAGTTAATTTAGACTACCTTGAAAATGGATGAGAAGAATTTCCATCTGCCTGGTTACGGCTTTGTTCTAGTTGAACTAACAATGCAGTGTTTTGAGTGGAATGAACTGAACTGAATGAGATCAAGTCTTTTTCTACTTTGCAAAATTATCATTTTTCTGACATTGTAGAAGATCCTACCTCACACTTAAAAAAGTCTTTAATTAGGATTTAAAATTTCTTCATTTTTCTATTGTATGCAAAGAAGAGAGTAGACAAACAATGATTAAATGTAGAATGGTAAAAGGGAGATCTTTATAAAAACAGAACTGAAACAGTAAGCAAATTCAAATTTGTTTTGGAAAGATGCAGTCACAAATGAACTGAAAATGCATTATAAGACATAGCTAAAAGATCTAAATTATGACTTCAAAAGGGAGAGGTCACACTGAACATTACGTTCCTGGAACTGATGCCTGCACAATATGCATTAATAAACGGTAAAATATATACCATAATTTTGCCTTCAAACTTTCAAACTTTTGCAGTTAGGCTGGTGAGTCTAAGCAATGCTCAAAATGCTGGTTAGGAGCTCTTCCTGGTTAAAATCTGTTCTGCTTTCACTTTGGAGCTGATCACTCAAAGCTTTGACTTCACAACCTTCTCTGATGGTGCTTCCACACTTTCCTGGTATTTCATGAAACACTTTTCCATACATGCAACCTGATCTATCCAGCTTGCTGCTCAAGGCCACTTCTATAATCCTTTTAATATTGTTTGCTGCTGGTGCAAGGAGTTTATCTCTACTTCTTCCAGTATTGCCCTTAGCTTTAACTTCGCCAGGCTAAAAACAGCTCATCTCACTCAACCTCCCTATGTGAGTCATGTTCTCTAGGTCACTTGCACCCTCTGCTGCAGGTTCTGCACAGTTTGTCCAGCTCAGGGCAAGAGCTCTCAAGTAGCCCTCAAGTCCTTTCAGCCTGGGTCCTTGCAGCTCATCCAGTCACTCTCCATCGTCCGCACCTACTCTACCCTAGGTGCAGAGCTTGGCCCTTCTGCCTCCTAAGCATAATGAGACTTCTCTAGGCAAAATGCATACATTTCCCCAGATCCTACTGAATTGAATTTTTGTCATTCATTATGTCAGTCACTCCTCTCAAAATCATCCAGAAATTTGTCAGGTTTGCATTCTATGTCATAATCCAGGTCCCTGATGAAGGGACGCCAGTACCAATCCCATGCTTCATCATGGAAATCATTAAGACTGGTAGAGCATGATTTACCATTGGTAAATCTGTGTGTATTGTTCCTGATTGCCTTGTTTTCCATGTGTGTTCAGAAATTGATTCCAAATGAATGATATCTGTGAACTTTCCAGTGTAAAAGGTGAGGCTGCTTTTTTTATAGTTCTCTTGATCTCCCTTCTTAATGCGAACATAATATTTGCCTCTTTCCAGTTGTTTGGGACCTTTCTTGATTACTGTGGTTTTTAATAGATGCTAATAGCCTTGCGTTCACTTCAGTCAGCACCTTCAACACCTTGAAGTCAATTTGATCTGGCATCCTGTACTTAAGTTCAACATTTTTAAGTTGTCCCAGCCTTCTTGGTCTCTTGTATGCCTGCTTCCAAAACAAGAGTGATATGTGCAGAATTTAAAAAGTAGGCTTTGAGTGCCAAGACTGAGGTGAAAGTGTCATTAAATAATTCAGCCTTTTCCATATAAACTATCAGTCAACTGGGTCACCCATTCAGCAGTATGTATTTTCTGTGAATTTCCTTCTGGTATTAACATACTTGTAAGAACTCTTCATGTTACATTTATGTGCCTAACTAGTTTTAGCTCTCATCAGGTTTTGGTCTTTTTATCCTTAACAGCATGAGCAGTACTTTTATAGTTTTCCTTTGATTTCTGTCCTTGTTTTCACTTCCTATATGATTTCTAGCATTTAAGTTCTCTGTGTAGTGGTTCTGGTCTTTGATTGATATTCCGGGTCTACCTGCATGAAGGGGTGCTTTCATCCTAAGCTCCGAATAATTTTTCTTTAAAATTCAGGTAGCTATTCTGGATGCTCCTTGTAGGAGGCTCCAAGGGCATTGATCCAGCAATATTCCAAATAAGTCAAAATCTGCTGTCCTGAGGTCTAGAGTCCCAAGTCCATCACTTACTTCTTTGCAGGTCTCCAAATCTTGGTCTCATCTTCTCCTGGTCATTGCAACCCAAACTAACATCTGCAATCCCACACACAACTGTTTTTCCCTCGTTGAGCAGCTGGTCAAACAGAGATATTTCCCTGGGTGGTCCCTAAGTTCACATTAGAAATTTGCAAGCAGTGCTCTGAAGAACCTTCCGCAATGCTTATGGATTGTATTACCTGTTGAGTAGATGTCCATGTGATCAAAATCCCTCATATTCACTAAGGGTTCTGATCAAGGGAGTCCTCTTAATCGTCTGTAGACATCTTCAGAGATGTCATCTTAGTCAGGCAAGCTATAACAGATCTCCATCACATCATCCATGTTGCATCCTCTTGGACCTAGACCTGGAGGGTCTCCACAGACACCTCCTTGGTTTCACACCAGATCTTTCCTCAGTCAGGAATTTCCTTCACATGACACACATCTCCGCTTCTTCTGTACCACCTGCCTTCCCTCAGCAGGCTTGTGGAGCAGTCTTACGATGACAGTCAGTTCTACTGGGAGCAGCAGTGCTGTGGAACTGAAGAGGACAAGGAGTAAATGCCATATGTCTCACAGTCTCCATCTTTAGAGGCCTTGATGCATACAGTAACCTGACAGGAAAGATTTATACTTGTTTTTCAAGCACAGAGGCAGGAGCATGACCTAGATAAGCTTTCTATAAATGGGAGAGAAGTTGTCAACTGGGATATGAAGCTGGGGATTTGAATATTACTAGCTTAGTAATCAACTGGGAGCAAGGAACACAGCAAAAGAAGGTGAGTGAGATCCCAAGAATAAATGTGAAAGTTATACTTGTGATGTACTAGTCAGGTTTTCAGAGAGCTGTGTCCTGATGATTATGATACCTATGAATAATGTCAAAGAGGCTACCTGAAACAGCTGGATGACTCAGCAGGAAATACTTGGTTTTCAGAATTTTTGAGTATATTAAAGTTTTGATCAAGTTACTGCCGAAAGGCTCAAAAAAATTTGAAATTTGCAAATACTGATTTGGGACCAAAATAGTCTGTCATGCAGGCAAGCATATACATTCTTTTAATATATTATCGGAATTTGCTTTTAATTATTTTGTGCTTAACCTATATGCATATGAAAGTAGACGATTATCTGTGTGGACGAAATCAGTATAAAGGGCAGAAAAAAGTTAAATTGCTTGGGACTTGACTTCTACTTAATCTGGATACTTAGCAGGGTGAAAATATGTATGTCCTGCCACTGGTATAAAGATGATTTATCCTCACTTTATTTGTGCTTTTTGTTGACAATATAATGCTAAAGGATTTACTTAAATTAAAATTCCTTACCACTATTGTTTTTTCCTAGTCAACAGCAGATTGAGTCATTAATGTGTGTTTGGCTACTTGTAAGATAGCTCCTGAATTAAAAAACAATTAGGGTTGTTTTTTCCTGTGAGGATCTCAGTAAATTGTGGGTGGGAAAAGAGCTGAGAACAATTAATATTTCTTTCTCATTGTTTGAGATCTATTGTGTGGGAAATAGAATTATCTTCTGGATATACATCCTTCCACTGGCTTGAAACATGAGCAGATGGGAAGCTGATTTAGATTAGATGCTTAACTTTAACTAAAGCTACTTAAGATGAATCCTTCTTTATGCAGATCACTGAGATAAGTTTTGACCAAACATGGTCATGCTTAAAAAGATTTAGCAATTTAGGGCTATATTCATGGAGCATAAACTTTAAAGGTAACAGGAACACTGCTTTTTACCAGCAATTTTGTAACACATAGAGGAAAAAGCAATTTTTTGGCCTTGTCGCATTTCCCGTAATGAGAAACCACACTGATACTAGAAAGAAAAGTTTACCTAGGTAAATAGAAGATAACAACATCCTAGCTTTTCCTACTTTTTAAATTCAAGCAAGTATTACTAGGTTATCATCTCTACTTGACTGCATTAATATTTAATAGGTCTTCTTTTTAGAACCTACCCTAGCAACCAGTATATTTTTCTTTTGGGGGGATCTTATTGACAAAGCAGACGCATGGGCAGATGTATTTACTCAGAATATGTAATTTAAACATGAATATTTCTAAACTAAAAAATGTCTTCAAAATTTTTTCAGACTCCCATTAATAGGAAATGGGCATCAGTATAATCCAGGAAGGATGATATTTTAGTTTTGATTGAAACAGGAAATGCAATTTAGTGATGCCTCTATGAACAGAAGGATTAGGGCTGCAGGCAAAAAAAAAAAAATGAAGAACATAGGGATTTTCAAATGCTTGAACTGCAGAGGTAATATATTCTGTTCTTCTACCTGCTGGACTCGTGTATCTGATAAAAGTGTACTTACTACAGAGGTATAGAAGGATAAAGACTACAGTCATCGCCTGCTGTTCTTCCTGCTGGGTTTTCATGTACTACTTCATCTTCATACAAACAACCAGTTTACCACAGGGATGGCTCGTGGGGTTTTTTGTTATTATCGGGTTTGAAATTTTACCTATTAGGGATCTAAATATTATGGGGTTTTTTACACTACTATTTATTCTGCTGTCTGAAAGCTATTCTAATTTGATGGTATGAGTATTTTGAAAGTGTTTTATTTTTGCTAAAACCTGAAGTTTTTGGATACCAAGAACACTTGCAGCAGCTAATGTGTGTGACCAGATTTATCCACTTAAATTCTCTATTATTTTCACTTTGGTATTAATCAAACCTCGTGTCTTTTTTGCATTTGTCTAGTATAATTTTTTAGTATAATTTTCCTTTTTCAGACCAAATGAAGGTTTTTTTGCTCAACCAAGATAGCATAATGCAAGGTTTTGTTACACTGGCGTTTATTTTTTTTATATAGATCTATATTTATAGGAAAATATTTTGTGTTGGAGAGAAGTTGCACAAAATTTAAATTCTGATGCTTGAAATTTTTAGATAATACATTATTTAGTGCCACAAAGATTGCACACACTGAGCTTGCATGCTTAGATACTTTTCATTTAGTTTTGGATGAAGCAGTTTTGACATCTATCTTCATTGTCATTGTGCCAAGGGCAATTCATCTTACTTAATATCTTGCTGAAGAATGGAATGACAACAAGTATTGGAGTCAAGTATTAGACATGATACATACTGTGGTAAAGAGTATTCCTGAGGCAACATTAATGAATCAATAATATTGTAGAGTACAAAAAAGGATTACAAGTACAAAAGTGTAGAGTACAAAAAAGAATACAAGTAGGATTACTTTCCTTTACAATACATATGACAATTTTTTTGTCTGTTTCCAATATCCAATATAGAAATGATGCTGAGGGTTTTTCTGAGTGTTCACGAAACTGCATTTCCAGAAATAAATACTTCTCCGAGATGCTTATATAAATCATGATTATCTGAAGGCAGAATATGTTTACTGACAGTTAGAATTGAGAGTCTCAGTCTAACTGTGAAGCACTGAATCCCTGACTATTTACTTCTTGGAATCCATAATAGCTATTTCTTTGACTAGGGTGGTTTTTGGACAAATGTGGTTAGTGAGCTAATAACATAAGCAAACCACTCAGAAAGAGGTGGTTTTTTTAGCACTGCTAAAGCACTGCTGAAATGCTGTAAGTGGAAAATGAAACAAACTTATTTATGAATGAATGAATGAAAATTTATTTTTTGAGCACATAAAGAAAATTTTACCTTCACCATAAATGGCAATATGCTTATCTCAAAAAAGTACAGTGTCTGACAACACAAGCAAGCACAGGGACTGACAACTTATTTGAAGAAAAGAAAAGGAAAGAAAAAGAAAAGAAAAAGAAAAGAAAAAGAAAAAAGAAAAGGAAAGAAAAGGAAAGAAAAGAAAAGAAAAGAAAAGAAAAGAAGAAAAGAAAAGAAAAGAAAAGAAAAGAAAAGAAAAGAAAAGAAAAGAAAAGAAAAGAAAAGAAAAGAAAAAGAAAAGAAAAGAAAAGAAAAGAAAAGAAAAGAAAAGAAAAGAAAAGAAAAGAAAAGAAAAGAAAAAAGAAAAGAAAGAAAAGAAAAAAGAAAAGAAAAGAAAAAAGAGAAGAAAAGAAAGAAAAAAGAGAATTTTAATTAAGAAAGATAATTTCTCTTGACAATTAAAGTTAACGATCATAATTACTGCAATGGAAGACTGAATGTATTGCTAAAGATCATAGTTTCACGCCCTTAGAGGCAAAAATATCAGTTCAGAAAGTGTAATTTTCTGACAGGTAACAATTATGCCTACAGAAAGGACATACCTTTAGTAGCACCTTTAGTAACTTATCAGAGGCTAATAAAAGTTCAAATACACAAATAGGCCTCCTCTTTTTATATTGCATATAAAAGGACTTCTTGTGCCTCTAAGTCCACATTCACTTTGTTCAGAGCATATTTTCTTATGTCTTATATACTGGAATCCAGGAACCTCAGAGAGCCCATAAATCATTTGAGAGAAACTAAGCTCTAGGCAAAGGCAAATTATTTAACAGTCCTTCAGAAAGATAAATAAAAGGACATTATTGAAAATGACATGCATAGTAACTAGGGTCTTCTACAGTCCTAGAGAGACAACTCGCTGGCCGAGTCTTAGTATAGAACTTAATTGATGAATGCAAGATAAAATTAAGCCAAAAATTAATAAGTTCATGGCTTCAAATAGTCTGGGTATAAAGGCTTTGACTTAATGCACACAGGTGTGTATATAAAAGAAACTAAATGGAAGAGCAGCACCCAGAAACAGAATACAAAGACTGTCTTTGCCAGCACTGGTGTATGGACAAGTGGGATAGTAATTAAATTAATAAATTTCAATTAGGATGCTAATTAAAGGGCAGATGGGGAAGGCAAGCCTGTTTGAACAAATAGAACTTTTCTTGAATCTCAGTTCCACCAGAAAAAAAAAACCTGATAGCACTATCACATTTATATCTAATTGAAAAGCTCTTTGAGACCCCAGTGTTTATTTACAGGCTTGAGTTCTTTTCCTGTGTTGATAGTTTTTGCTCAGTCTATTTTGGTATTGGACCTAAATATACGTATCTGTTTTCACACTGTGTGTACCATATATGAACCACACTGCTCATTTCAATCCAGTAGGGCTACAATCATACTGAAGGCAAAATGTATTACATTTCTTTTTTGAATATAGTTGTGCTATTATTGTTTGGGAATAAATCATTACTATTTACTTTCTCATATCCAACTTTCCTACAATGACAGCTAGGTGTCAGATTTTATTATTCTTATAATTTGCTATTCTTGTAATTTAAGTCTAAAGCTGTATTTTTACATGTGAGATGAGATTGGATTATCAGAGGAAAAACAATCAACATCACTGTTTTTGCAAGACAGTAGGACTGATCACTACTACTTTGTCAACCTTCAGAAAAACAACAACAAAAAACCCAAAAAACCAAACAAACAAATAAAAAACAAAACAAAAACAAAAAAAACCCACCAAACAAAGAAATAAACCCCACACAAACCCCCCAAAGAAATAAATCCCAAACCAAACCAAAACCCAAACAAATTACCAGCTAAAAGAAAAAACAACAGCATTTTAAACCATCCCGTGACACAGGAGATGGCTTTCGGGAAGTACTGACTCCATCTCTCTTAATTATAAAAGCTTAAATAAGATAAACTATGCATCTTGGGTACCTAGATATAAAAGGAGAATAAGGAAATACTGGGTCAAGGAAAAATCCTCTGACTTTATCTCAGTTGTATTTATACCATTTAATCTTACTTTACTTTATTCTTTAAAATGTGCTCAATATTTTATCACATCTGTAAAAGTAATTTAACTTCAGCTGTTCCAGATGCACACAAAAGCCTTTCAGCAGTATAGCAGCACTAAGTAGTTCATCACTCTCTATGTACCACCGGCAAGAAAGGATATACCATTTGGGTATACCGGTAGCAGTTTAAAATTGAGGGAAGGCTGTAGTCTTGAGCATCAGATCCTTTTTGTAAGTAAGAAGAAATTCTTACAGTTCTAGATCTTGTGGGTCTACCATCAAAATAAATTCCTGGCATGTGAATTGGAGACTAATTTTATCAAGATTAATTTTATCAAGTCATATCGGAATTGGACTAAAATACCAAGACAGTTTTCTGGTGTATGTTTTGACAAATGTAAAGTACATAACAGTTGCTATCAGTTATTTTAAGAATCTACTCTCTTATGAGATTTCAGACCTTTTACATATCTACAAATTTACCTATTTACAGATTACCCACCAAGAAAATAATTATTTTCCTCCATTCCTTTTGATTCTATCTAACCACTTCTTTGTAAAAAAAGAGCCTTTTATTTTTCCAGGTCCTGTTGAGTAAAAAATGTTTTCAAAGTAATAAAATTTGAGTCCTGGTTTGTCACTGAAGTTAAATCAAGAATGAATTTTGCCTACATTCATCGAGAGAGCAGCTACATACTAAGTGCAAAGTTACAGCATGTAGTACACCTACTATACATGTGGGCATTTGGGTCAGGATGGGAATTTAATGAGGCTGTGCAGAAATGGGTTCTTGTCTGTCTGGCCTTGAATGAATGTTGGCTGTCTTGTGACTCTGTTTTTGTCTTTGGAAGGTTTTCAAAATCACTCCAATTTTACCTTTTTTTTTTTTTAAACTGATATATTCTGGCACAAAGAAATACCTAGAAAACCACGTATGCACTGAATGTGAGAGAACTTCTACTTTTTTGGATCAATGATGTTTCCATTATTTAGATTATTCATTAGAAGATTTCAAAGCAGGAGTCCACTAGAGCCCCAAATACTGTACCATTTTGGTGGTTAAAGGCATGCATGTTCTATTTTGCCGAATTACTACAAGGGGCTTCAACAATTCTCAGCAGGATAAATCTCAGGTGTTTTTCTTTTAGGCTACAGAAAGAAAAAACCTTTACTCAAATTTCTTCATTGACTTTAATGTCAGTGATATTTTGATGACGGTGAATACTAAAACATCTTGCTTCTATACTGAATAAAGTAGGTGAGAAAAGACTTATTCAGACAAGGATCTCTACTGGCTACCTGTACGTCATAAATAGCTATTTACAGAGAGCTCTGAAAGCCTCATGCACCTCTCATCTAGTCAAATATATGACTTACAGACTATTTAAAAGGTGTTTTTCTTTTTCTTTTTTTTTTTTTAAGAGCATTTTTAAACAATCTGACATTGACATTATTACTGAACTTATTTTACATGCAGTTGCAAGTTATTTTTTAAACGCACTACTCCACAAACCTAGGATATCATCAGCCTTTTATTAAAAAGTGTTTATTTCATGCTAAAACCCCATTATGTTCTTACGTAAATCTTTTGGTGTAATAACAACGGTTATCTTTTTGTTGGCTTTGAGCCCTTAATTTCACTAACAGATTATTGATAGACCTGTAATATCGTTTCCCTCTACAGAGAACAAAACTGAAAGCAAAATGTGTTGGTGACTTTGCAGTGAGTCATACAACAGAACCATCATAAAATCTGTCATCTGAATGTGCAGCCAAGACACTTTGTTCTACCAATGTAAGAAGAAAAGAGGCAGAGACGGTTGCTGTGGTGTGGGAGCTTGGAGGTTGTGTGTTTCAGTCTTGTTTCAGGCAGTTTACTGTTTCCCAAGTATCATCTCAAACATGTGATCCATAGAGCATTTTCTAGAGGTCCGTGCAATTTCATGTCATTAAAAGATGCTGGCGTGATTCCTGGATTTCAGCTGCTGAACCACCTCTTAAGAGAGCTTAAACAACATAGAAAACTTGCTTTATATTCCTTTTTCATGATAAAAATTGCTTAGTCATTTTGAAGATGTGAATAGAGGGTCCATCAAGCAGGCTCCCTTTTGGGATGTGAACTGTCAAAACCTCTTTGCAGTTCATCATTACAATTTTTACAGCAGAAGAATTTTTACTTTCTTAAGTTCTTAGGTTATGCAGATCCATTTTGGTGTGTTCTTTAGGAAATGGTCTATTTCACCAAGACTAAAATGTTTAAAATACATCTCTTCTCACTGAGTACAGAGGAGGTTGTTGATGAAATGCTTCAAGAAATAGACCATTTGACTGATTGACTGTGGAATAGCCATGAGACGTGCTGAAAAGGATGAATGTTTCATCCCAATACACACCATTTTGATCAGGTTATGAGTATGATTTGGAAGGAGTTCTCATTGACTTCTAATCCTGTAGTTAGAGTAAAGGTTTACCCAGATAACATCAACTATTATTCTTGAGAGCAAGGAACTTTTGTATCCCAGTTTTAGTTCTGCGAGTGGTTATGCTTCTTATTTTTAAAGTCAACATGCAAGAGTTTAGCTGGCAATATTATTAACATGACTGCAGCTTTTCAGACACTGAGCACTAGTTGCTGTGCATTTTCAGTGTAACAGTTTTTTCTTCTTTGGATTCTGTGTGGCC
Organism: Machaerirhynchus nigripectus; assembly: GCA_013397975.1. Taxonomy (NCBI): domain Eukaryota; kingdom Metazoa; phylum Chordata; class Aves; order Passeriformes; family Dicruridae; genus Machaerirhynchus; species Machaerirhynchus nigripectus. The sequence goes on from VZRQ01009878.1 coordinate 74,629, forward strand.
ACTCTGTCCCCTGGAGTAGTGTTATCCCAAAATTCAAGTATCTGCAATTGTTCCTTAGGGCAGGGAGTTGGAACACTGCACCTAAATTCAGTTTTCCCCAATGTTCTGGTGCTTTCAAGCCAGGATGAAGTACAACTTCATCCATTTATAAGGAAATTGAACCAAACTATTGGGATTTAGCTGTTTCAGTTCTTTCTATTAAAATGGAGAGTGAACCTTATAATGGTACCATAGGTTTTAAAATAATGTTAAGTGCTAGAAAGAGGGGTTTTCTTCCTTATTTATGACTAAGTGAATTTCAGTGAAGAATATTGCTTTGAGACTATTCTGTGTCTTAATACATCTTAAAACATATGACTACGGAATGAAATGTTTAGCAGGGATGAAGTAAAAGCAATGTAGTCGTATCTGCTGTGATTTAGCACCAAGCACTTTGCCCATAAATCAATTAAATGAGGTTAGTCATCCTATCAAGAGCTCAGAATAACTCTCTTTTTATGCTAGATGATATGATAGATGCCAGGAGGGAATGGGATGTGGCACAGTAAGGGAGAGGGCACAGAAAGAAAAACTTGACTTCCAGATGTTGTCGTAGTTAATCTGGTAGCTGGTCCTGACTAAGTAACCTCATGAAGGTACTTCATTCCCAGAATTTTTGTGCTTTTCAGCAAACCAAGCAGAACAGGCATTAGTTCAGATATTTACTTTGTGTTTGATCTTTTTAATCCAGATGTGTTTATTTCAGGTTTTTGGGTTGTTTTCAGTGTAGCAGCCAGCCATGACAGCTCAGATAAAAACCAACCCATCTGTTAAGTCTCTGTGTAAAACACCACATATTAAAAAGCAACTAGCAGTAATTTAGAAAAGCACAGGTATGGCTCTGACATGCTAATCTGCGTAGGTTTAGATGAGTATAGGTTTTAGGTTTTTGTTGAAACCTTGAGTGAAAAACACATATGCTTTTCAAATTCTTCACCTATTGTTCAAAGCCTGTCTTTACTGCATCAGCTTACATATATGGATTTTAAGATTCCACAGGTTATTTTATTTTAATTTAATTTCATGTTCTTCACTTGGTTTCCTGCCTAGTTCCCTGAGGAAACAAGGCCTATGGAATTGTGTCATCTGGTTCCGTGTCTCACTTTTGGAAATCTTAGCCATAATCAGCCACATCTGACTTAAGACAAAGGGCTCAGTGAGTGAAGTTTCCAAGGTCCATAGAGACAGGCAGTAAGTGCTGCAGCCACCTTGATAGGCTGGAGGGAAGGAGGTGGGGGTAAGGATTAAAAGGCCTGCATCCTTTGGAAACTACTCTTTGCTGGTTTCTCTGTCTAGGAGTCAACCTCTTTCTTGGCATCACAAATTTTGAAGTTTGCAGTGTGACTGTGGTTCAAATGTAGCATCCCAGAGGAAATTAAACTGGAAGAATACTGGTATGTTTTTGTCAATTCAAATTAACCTATGCCACATTGTTAGTTAATTACATTATCTAGCCTCTTTTTATTCATTGATGTCACTACAGTTTCCACATTAAGAGTAAGCAGAGAAAATAATGGCATGGAAGTCAAATTCCTTTGTCTCCTAAGGGAACAATTGTTAAAATTATGTAATACTATTGTACTTTTCTTAAACTTCCATCTTGAAACACTGCAGTGCTCAGATGGAAATGCATTCACTTCAGTTAGGATGTCCTTATTAGACCATTTCATTACCTATTTCTATTATTTTAGCCAAGTTTCATAAAATCAGTTCACATGAAAATAACAATAAATATATTTAAGTTTTGTATGATTTCTTGTATAAAAATGTCATAAGAAAAAACCTAGATGGGTAGGAAACAGGAATGTGGATGAGGACTGGAAGTTATTTATATGGTAATTTTCCTTTATCTGGAGTATATTTTAATATAATGAACATTTGTAAACAGTGACTTGAGAACCGTACAGAGATATTGAATTGTATAAAGGAGCATACCCCAAATTATCCTAAATTATACTTGGAGTAGCAATGAGGACAACAGAGATGAACTGATAGTTTTTTGTGTAACCTAGGGCGCAATTTTATCTATTTTTCTCGAGCAGAACTATTCATTATGAACACAATTTGAACTTGCAGGCTACATTTATCTGATTGATAGATACATAATCCCTAAGAAAATGGACTATATTCTCTGGATCACAGCTGAGCTACAGCGGTGCAACAAAATAAGATATACCACTTTCTGCAAAGGCTTTTCACATAAGCTGTTAGGAATAAAAACCATTCTGACCAAACCAACAGGGTCATACAGCCCCTAGACATCTAGTTGCAACCAGTGTGAGGTTACAGTTAGCTCTAAGTGGGGAGAGAAAAAGTAAGATGATGAATGCTGTCATGTCACTTCTTTATGTTGTATTAAATATTTGAAGGCATGTAATCACAATGTGGCAATACTAGTGTATTGAGGAACTCTTTGCCACCTCAGAGTCTTTGCAGCTCTAACAAACTGCGTCAGATATCAGAAATGTTTCCCACATGTCAAATTCGGAGTCACACTGCTTAGTATAAAATTTGATGCCAACAGTGTTCTTTCTAAAGGGAACTTGTGCCTGAGTTATTTTGCTGCAGAAGTTTAACTGAAAACCCTTTGATCAACGTTATTGAAGTAACTCAGCATCTGAAATGAATGCTTTGTATCTTGCAGTTGTCTTCAAGAAAATAAAACTTTGCAGCATGAAGTAGACGTGCCAGGAGAAAACCATACATTGTAAAGTGTCGCTTCCAGCCGTGCAAGTAGTACAATATAAGCTCAGAGGTGCATTTCTCCACAGTGTTATACAGGGAGCTTGGGCTCACCAAATGCAGCTGAGCTTCAGCTCGCTAAGGATTGCCTGTCCTGGACAGCCACAACTGGCAAGTCTGTATGTACCAGTGCCCGCAAGGAATGCTGTTGCCTTAGGAGGCCAGCATGATGCTGCTTTTCAAATGAGTGACACATTCTGTTATATGGTACTCTGTGACAATTTCTGTCATGACTGACATCTGCAGCAGCTTCCCTCAGTGAGAAGGGTGGAAAAAACGGGGAAAAAAATGCCTCTGAGTCCTTAAAAGTTGTTGGCTCTTTACTACAAATGTGAATTTATTTAATCAATGGGAAGTCATCAGGATGAAAATAGTGGCATTGTGTAATGACAGCCAGAAGAGTATCAGTTTTAGTTTAATGAACACTATGCCTGCTTCTGTGTGCATATTTATTTTTGTGGGTTATTTTCTACACTGCTGGTCATTAAAGGACATACACCAGCACTGGATGGGAAAAAAAAGAAGAGATTAAGCTTAATTGAAGAGAAACAGTCCTCTAACCTAAAATAGAGGGAGATTTGAGAAACCTAGAGAAACTGATGGCATTATGTCAGTGTAGACATGGGTGGGGTGTGGACTTCATCCATCCTAACCCTAGCCTGGAAAGTACATGGCAAAATAAAGCAGAAGCACTGAGCTGTCAGGTGTAATCTAGGGTGGGTCCAGATATGGTGCAGAGATGTTACAGTTCTGGAACACTGTTGAGACTCGGGGATTATTAGTTCAGATGTAATTCTTGAGTTAATGTGCGTTTCCTGACTCTAGATCTAATCTGACATGGCATTGCTTTGATCAGTGTGGATTTGCTGGTTTGAGGTTCTGCAAGATCAAGTGCTGAACATATAGCAAGTGATCCTTTGCTTGACTTGAAAAATAGTCAAGGGCATAAATACCAATGCATGTTTGCCTAAAGAAAATGAGATAAAGCATTTTTTCCCATTTTTTATCCCAGCAAGCATAGGTAATGTGGTTTACATACAAAACTCACTTGTTTAAAATCTTTTCTCAGAGGAGTGTACACCTTTTGGCTGATACCCTTTTTATTTAAAAAAAAAATTGTTACTCTCTCTCCACAGTCCAACTGTCATCCACAGCATTTTCATGGAAAGCTTTTAGAAAAATCAGAGAGTTTTCCTGGGGACTGCAATGTATTACAGCTAAAATTCAGGTAAAAACAATCCAGACACCCCAGTGAGGACACTCCTGGAGAAGGCTTATAGATTCTTTTCTCAAGAAGAAATGGAAAAACAGATCAGTCACACACAAAGATGTGTACTCTGAGATCTGGATGAACAGTCGCAGAAAGATCATCCTTCATTTTAGGCAGAGACATACCCAGGGTCAACAGTTTTGTTGGTTTATTAGGAAATAAATTCAGTAACACATGGCAGACTTTTTTAATGACACCATTTCAAGGTACTTGGAGGAAAAGAATGAGCTAGGGAAGAAGAGCAACGTTCCAAAATATTTTTCAATATTTTTTCAATAGCTGCATATGAAATTCTCATGTTAATTTTTTACTATGAAGACATGCATTTCTTAGTTCTGAGGAGGATTCTCATTTTGTGGAGTATTTGAAGATATTAATGCAACCGTGCAGCTCTTAAGAAATTGCCAAGTTTACAAATTGTGACAGAAATTAACAAAGAAAGACAAGATTTGTCTGCTTGGAAAACTTAGGGAAAGGAAGTTCAGGTTCAAAATTTGCAAGCTTTCACTCTTATAAATTGTTTTTAAAAAGCTACCTTCTAAAAAGGTTTGTAAAAATACTAATGATTTCAGTAGAGGCTGGTTCATGCTTTTAACTAATCAAATTGGGAATAGAGTCCCCTTAAATTCTATTTCAATACTTAAAAATTTACAAGAAGGAAACTAAGATACACAGAAAGGGTTGTCTCACTGCAATGAAATAACTACTGTCACGTAACAACCAATACTGCAATAAAACATGGTCGACAATTAGAAAAAAAATAATTTATTCTTGTTCTACAAAATATTTTAAATAAACCCTGTAAAGGCTGACAAAAATAATTTTCTGTTCAGCTCTCAATTTCTCCTTGCTTCACAAGCTTTCCACTTTGCCAGGTTTTGTGAGGGTTTTCTCTTTGTCCCTCTAGCAGCTTGGCCTCTGCTCACAGCAGTCAGCAGAAGCCCTCTTACATCTGTGACCCAGATCTGTGCTCCAGTCAAAGACATTGTTGGATTTGAAGGATTTTTTGGTATTAAACACAAACTGTGTGACTTACTAGATAAGACTGTTCTGAGAATGCCTTAAGTAAAGCTGGGCCAGGAAGAGCCCTGGAGTTTGTAAAGACTGAAAGCAGAGGATGCCTCTTTAGAGATCAGTTCATATATCCAGCTAACACACATGTTTCTGGTTTCAGGTATGAATTGATTATTAAAATACTCTGAATCATTTTGCCCAGCTCCTAGTGAGTCCCATGGTAATGAACAGAAGAAGTGATAATATTAATGAAATCTTTGAAATTGGCAGAGGTAATTTTTATTGTGGCCATCTTTGGCAGCAAATACAAACAAAATTCGGATGGCTTTGTTACACTTAAAGGCTAAAAATGTTAATAGAAAACTGTACTGTAGCTAGTTCTCCATTTTTCTGTCACTGGTTGTAGTCAGAAAACTGCTTTAACCCTATCAAAAGAAAAGAAGTGCAGGATATAAAATTCTGCAGCTTTTACAATTCAAACCCACAAATGTTTGTACAAATCCTGCCCTTCCTTGTTCTAGGCATGTCAGAAGAAGCTTGGCTCTTCTCTGAAGAGATTTTGGGAGCAAATCCTGAGGCTGTATTTCCATAAGATGATTTGGCTAAATTAACAGCTCTTCTCCACTGAAGGATGCATTCCTGTTTCCTTCTCTCCTACATTACAATTTTACCTTACCTTCTCCATGATACTTATCTGATAACATAATAATTTATTCAGCTCAAGAGAACAGAAAATTGACTTGGCAAGCAAGAAAGAAAATGGACTATTCACTGTTGTGCTGGTTGTTTTAGCTCACTGTGTGATCACAAGAATAACAGAGGCCATCTCCTCCCACGACTCCCCCAAATCACTGGAGAACCTGCCAGCTTTCTACTGGTGAAAACTAGCTGTGTTTTCATATTTGTTGTTGCATATATCATCAGTTCTTGTCCTCCACTTATGTCAGCACTGAATTAGTTTTCTCTTCTTTCCCAGCTGATACTGTGGCACATTATTCTTCTCTCACACACTTTGTTCTTTATTTATTTAACATACTGCTGTCCCAGCAAATCCTTGTCAGTGTTTTCCTTGTGTTTGCTTTTCAACCATTTTATATCTTGATATTATTTAAAACATTAATATTTAGTCTGGAGTGATGGAAAAATGTGTCTAAGCATATATTATGAATAAATCCATTGAAGGTTTACACAATTTCTGGCTACAACACAGGTTTAGATTAATATTAAATAAATCAAAGACTGATTCATTTTTAAAGAAGATAACTGCTGAGCTGACAGAAGAGCTTGCGTTAGAAGTTTTGCAAAGCTTTGGGGGAAAAAAAAGAGTAAAATATGATAAAACTTGCTGTTATGATACCAAGCAGACTTCCAAAAAAAAAAGGCAGCAACAGCTGAGCAATGTGTTACTAAGTTTTCCAAAGACCCTGGCTTAGGTTTCCTCATTGAACTAACCCATATTTACCCAGCAGTGTCTAGAAAATAACATCTAATTTATTCTAAAACTCTGAATATGTTTTTTTACTTTTGATGCAGGAGTACTTTACTTTTGAAAGACAGGCGTTGGTTGTTTGTGCCTGACGGAGGTGAACAGGAATTGACAAGTGCACGGTGAACGATGCTGTGGGCAGTGCAGGTTGGCAAGCAGCAGTGAGATAATCCCAGCTGGGCCCCAGCACATTCCCAGTTTGTTGTTTGCCAGGACACAGGTCACACTGGGTGCCAAAACCTGCAGTCCACCATCCCGTCCCCACAGGACCCTCTCTGCCCTGGGAGGGTGGCACACAGCCAGAACTTACCATGGGAGAATAAAGCTTCCCTCAGCTGAGAGTGAGGAGACTTGTAATGGACAAGCAGTTGCCCAGCAGCTGTTGGTCTCTCCTGGTGTTGCCTGGATTGCAGGCACAGCTGGAGTTGCCTTTCTTCCTGCCTTGCTTACTACGGGCAGGGACCTGTAGAACACTGCCACGGCGTTTTGGAGAGCTAGGATTCATACAAGGGGATGATATCAGCAGGTCTCTAAAGTGCTGGGATCTTGGGCATGTAATCTTTCTCAGAAGTTTACCTCTGTCTTCATTTTTTTTGTGGTGGGAGGGGAAGCACAGTCCAGTACTGTAAGTGATTGAAAAAACCCTGGGCAGATAAAAACCAGGAAACCACATGCCCACATAAATTTTTATGCCCTCATTAATCAGTACGTGATACTACAGAGCAACCAAAGCTGTGAAATTTAAGTAGCTTCATTTCTGCAAAACCTCAAGTGTGAAAGAAAACCTCACATACTTTTTTAGGAGCAACATTCAAGAAATGAAGGAATAGCAAAGTTGGTGGGTTTGGCAACCTGAAAAAACAAAATGTGGATCACAAGCTGAAGTCGGTCTTGAAGATACACCTCCAATTTTAACACTTTGGGGAATATACGTGGTTTTGCCTTAGTTGCTTAAATATGCAGGACTTTTAAACAGAGTTGCACAGGTGTGTTTTGCTGGGTGGGTGACAAAGCAGAGGTATAAGGAGTTTTTTACTAGGATTAAAAATCCTGAAAGCAACTGTGTATTCAGTTTTCCTAGAAACAAAAATAAGTTGTCATCCCACAAAGGGAATGGAGAGCTACTCCACTGTAGAAAACTGCATTGTGCCAAGTCAAAAACAATTCTTTGAGCTGAGCCATTGGCCAAGTGTGTTTCTGTGAGCTTTGTGAATAGCTAAGCTGGCAGCTCATTAGCCAAACCAAGCCAAACAATTATTTTAAAATATATTACTGATTGACTTAATTTGTTCAATATATTTATTTGAGATCAAGCAAAGCACTTACATATAATCAGAATTTAAAAAAAAAAAAGACTCAATTGCAAAGATTGTTGCAGCATATGTTATATATGTATATATACTCTAGAAGCTGAGTTAAAATTCAACTTGCCCTTGAAGTTTTTGCATATTTTAACTCTGGAATACTATCTTAGTAGTCTTATCTTTCAGACTTGGTTTTTGTGTACAAGTTTCTTGTAGCTCTGAGTGTTCATTCTTGAAGTACATTACATGTCATTCCCGAGGTTTCTGGTTCTAAGTGTTTTGGCACTCTCTTGCTTTCATGCTGAGATATTATTATCTTAAATACTCTTTAAATGAACTTTTCTTGTACTTAGAGATCTTCTCACTTCTTTCAATTTGGCAATACATTTCTATGCATCAAATCATTCCCGTTTTCACATTAAAGTAGGTTAAACAGTGGCAATTTCTTATTAAAACAGAACTATATGGGTGAATTTTAATCTGGCACTTAACTTACATTGAGGTCCTTTGGTTTCATGTTTCTCAAAAATTTTATCTAATTTTCTGTCTTCACACTACCTTCAGAGAATTCATTTTCCTCTTATTGACTACATGCTATAAGAATTCAGATTAAAATAAAATTAGTTGATGCCTTGAAGTGGCTACCTGAAAACAGAGGCTACACCAGATTAAGAGAATAAAAGCAGGTATTTATTTGAAGGGCCTTCAAAGGTACACCTTGGGCAGTCAAAAGCCTCTGAAGGGCTCCACCTAGGATGGACACTGGGTCACGGGTTCTTCACACTTTTATAAGTTTGGTCTATTTGCATATCAGGGTTAATTCTCCAATTAAAATCTCAGGTAGTGATGTAATTACCCAATTTTTTTTGTAATTACCCGGTTTGCTTCCCCTGTCAGAGGCTTTAGTTTACATATTTTGGGGCCTGGGACAACAAGGTGTCCTTGAAGTGCAAACCTAGAGAGGGTTTGTTATGTCTAACCAGCNGTACAGGATTTGAAAAATATAAAAGTTAAAACCTAAGGCACCAGTGTATAAAAATCTGGAACAGCCTGAGACTGTGTTCTAGTATAGCAAGATAATGGATAACATTTACTAAGTACACTATATGTATCAACTATGTATCAGGAGACTGATTCTACTGGCCCAGAAAGCTGTCTTCCCTTTTATATACTAAAGCTTTTCTGAGCTTCTG
>VZRQ01009878.1:83722-102063 GCA_013397975.1 Machaerirhynchus nigripectus
TGTCTTTGTGGGTGGTTATTTGGTTTTGTTTCCTTTTTGTTGTTCTCCCTTTATACTTAAAAATCTGCACAGCTCAGAAATGTCTAGAGATTTCACTGAAACAGCTTTCTGCATCCAGGTTTCTTTAACATCTTCATTAATGCTCTGCAAGGGATTAAGCTGTCTCAATCAAATCTGTGACACTCAGCATTCTGGCTCTAGTCTTTATCCTCATTTATCATGTTTTCTGGCCATAACAAATATTATAGGGGATCAAATATTTTGTGCAGTCAAAATAATAGATTAAAACTCAAAGCCTATTTCCCCCATGACTGAGTAAATTATATGAAAATTAAAATAAAAAATAATAACTAAAATTACTTTCAAACAAGTAAGGAGGATCAGCTCCAACAAAAGAATAGGCCAAAAACACACTATGGGGAAAACAAACAAACAAGCAATCCTGAATAGCAGAGTAATTTTAAAAATATGTCTCTTCCCTCTCATATGGAGACACTGCAACCTTTGAAACTCCTATTTTTTGGTCATCTTTGGATAAATATTACTGTAGAACCTCACGATATCTAAGCAAAGATGTCATTAATCTCAGCACTGGCATATCTATCTGTAGAACTACAAGCACTGTGAGCCACATTATTCATGACAGTCTCCTGGGGTTTGGTCTAAAATGTTTTTTAATGGAGTCATTTACAAAATCTATTGTAACATAACCGTGATGTCGGCCAGGATATCCAAAACGACACTCCCCAAATCAACAAACCCTCTTGAACAGCTTATCTAGATTATCATGAGGTGACATGGTGATTGAGAATGGTGTGGCCTCCTAACTCCCAAAAAGATATTACTAATGTGAGTAAAATTTTATAAGCTGAATCTGAGGAAAACACATTCATTTTCAAAACCCACATTAATGTACCTACATGAGGCAGTCTTATCCAAGTAAACAAAAATGATGATGTCTGTAGTAATTTCATCTTTGCTCACTGTGAACTCTCTTTGTGCAAGGTAAGGTAAGTGAACAAGTTACAAGAGGCTTTCAGTGATGACAAAATAGTAGTGCTGGTTTTGGACTTTACACAGAAGAGCTCAAGTGTATGAGTGACTTGTGTGATATCTCATCTTTAGGTATCCTAAAACACTCCAAAAACAGTCGTTTAAATTGTGTATCTTTGTAAATTAATTCAGTTTTAAGAACATTTCATTGGCTTTAAACAACAGAAATCTCAAAGAAGTCAGACCATTAGTAGTGTTTTCTGAGTTTGTCAAGAGTAACATTCTCTTCTCTCTAAATTCTGTCTGAACAACAAGCAGTGGTAAATTAGTTTTGGTTTAACATATCTTTTAAACCCATACACACACAGCAGTGCAATGAACTCAGCTAACTCTAATAGTAGCATCAGCAAGATAAAGATAAATTCAAATCCTGGAGTAAAATTAAAGTAAGCTGAGAAACCAGCCTTGATATTTGGCCAGACTATTTACTCTGCATGCAAGTCATCTCCCAAGCATTTTTCCTGAGGAAATTTGCATGCAAAACAGGTAAATTAAGGAGAAAAAAAATTAAACATGAAGTGCTCTTCTAATTCTACCAAATACAGAGCAAAAGATGCGTCACTGAATTACATGGTCATAATGATTTCGGTTGTGAAGGGAAAGAGTAGCCCAATCCTGCTCTTCTGGCCTATATCCCCTTGCTTTCTCACACACACACATAACGTCTTGTGTATGGCATATGAAGACTCCTGCACACATTTGGTCTGCTCTCCATGCAAGGCCATATCTTCACTTTGCCTATTCCATTATCTGATCATCTGTGAATAGCTGAAGTGTTCTAAATTCACAGTCTGATGGACTCTTCATGACCTTGTATGACAGAAAGGCACATAATTTTAGGTGTATGCCCCAAAGGAAAGAAAAATTAAAATCAGGGGGAGAAAATATTAAGGCCCAGAGGCTCAAATCTTCAGTTGTGCCTAATTTTCACAAAATAATGAAAGTGAATTGTGTAACTCAATAAAATCTAAACAACATATCTACAAAAGCATTACACCATAAAGTAAGGTCTGATGGAACCTTAAAAGTTGCACAAAGTTATTTAATACTCATAGGCATCCCTGATTGTGAACTGGCAAAAGTGCTTTGGGTGTGAAGTTCTCTCATCCAAAAATAACTCAAGAAATCGGAGAATTTTATATGCTGGTCATCAAAATGAGACATAAATTGAGTTTACTAAACAGTGTGCTTTCTGCCCTTTAGTCTTCTTGCCCTCTCATACAAGCCAGAAACTCATATAAATAAATTGGCAAAGACTTGACTCAAAATTTAACACAGCTGTGTGTATTTTTACACATTCTGTTTTATGGAGATAGGAAGGAAAGTAACTGCTTTTATTTTCAGGGTCAGTTAAGAAGAAGAGCTTCCTAAGACAAAATCTAGTGTATTCCAGTTCATTTATTGTGATTTAGCTTTTTATGTAAGGGAAGAGAACATAATTTCAGTAGATTTAACACATTTATGCAGAATCTTTCCTTAATCTCCTGAAATGTACCCTTTTCTGGATGTTAATCTTTTTTGGTAAGGAGAAAGGGCTCACTTCTCAGCCTGTGGAACAGACAGAAGAAATCTCCCTTGCTTCGGTGCGAGATTGGATTATACATTATAGCAATGAGAGAAAGTTTGTAAACAAAGGTTGTAAAATGTTCAGCTCTCCACATTACTATTTATCTAACAAAACAACAATTGGCACATCACAGTTCACTCACCAGACCAGAGAAAGTAAAAATCAGAACAGAGTTTCTTTAGCTTTATAGAAGACATGAAAACTCTAATGTTAAGTTAAGTAAAAGCAAAAAATGTTAAAAAAAGAAAATAACCTCATTATGTGCAGGTTGTGTTGTTTAGTTGTGTTGTGTTATTTGTGTTACAATGGTCATAATAATGAGGCTAAAGAGAAAAACATAAGAAAATAAGTACAATAGAAAAAAAAACATTAATTTTCCTCTTATCACTATGTGATTTCGAAGGGGCTGAGGCACCTGGCTGGATAAGGTGCAATTGTAATGCATTTCAGTGCTTATAGGTGTGGACAGGTTTGAGCAGAGAAGGTAAAAAGGCATGGTCCTTACAGCTGGTCACAGTTGTGCAGACATCTCAGCTGCTGGGTGAGGGGAGAGCCCTGGTGATGTCTGTGCTGTGATTAGTCTGGCAATGTTTATCCTCTTGGAGGAAACAGCTCCAGTGCACCCATCATAAGACACTTAAGGGGAAAACACACCAAGTGAAATAAATAGGGGAGATCAAGACTCAAAATGTCAATTGGTTCAGCTAAATTAGTGTCTACAAACTGCAGCAGAGTGAAGTGGGCCAGTGCTCTTTGCATTTCAGTAAAACATCTATTCCATTCCACTATCCCAGAGGCTGAATAAAAGCTGTTTTTTCAGAGAGGCCCTGAGGCTGACTTTAGTCTTTTACACTTGCAGAGCAACGTCGAAAAGGCCAGTGGTTCCTTAGAGGCACATTTCAAAGAAATGTGGGATTTATGCACAAAAAACCTTATTATTTAAAGTGCAAGTTCTGCTCCAAAAATCATTGCACAAGAGCAGGAGAGAGTAAGAGGATTTAATATTTATTATTTCAAAGCATACTGTATATTGAATATCACCTGTGTCTAAGCATCCAAAACATCTTCCTACAACAATTTATCAGATGCTTTCTTCCCTTCTTTTCTTGGTAAGAAATGTGCAGCTGGAGCTAATAAAAAAAATTACTGATGAAATGCATGCCAAGAAAATACTCATGCAAGCTTTTCCTAAGTTTAATTGACAAGGTTGAACAAAAAGCCTTAAAAAACAACATCTTCCCATTTCTTCTACCCAAGATAAAGAGCAAGTGTGAATCTGCATATTTTTCAACAACAAATTGATGCAACATGTCAAGATTTTTTTAATATAAATCTGATTTGATTTAGTTTTATTTGCATTTTCTTCCTTTTGTGTACTGATCAACAGTTAAGACTCTTAACATCCCTCGTGAGTTCACAGAAAGGAAAAGGAGTGTGAACTTTGGGTTAGGTAGCAGGCCTTCAGTTATCAAATGTACTGAGGGTTCAAGATGCTTAGTAAGGACCTGGCTGTTGGCTGTGCAATTGCAGTGATGGTAGGTAAACAATAAACTTTCACAGACTGGTGTTAAGAACTGATTATGCTATAGAAACTTCATGCCTGCAGCTTTTTGAGAGGAGATATCTAAAAAGCAGAAGTGACATAATTTGATTTTATTGTGCCTCAGGCATCCATGAGACCACAATGAAACGTTAAATCTGTGACTGGAAATTTTCACTGACATAGATCTTTCTTTTCAGAACAGATTTCTGTAGAGAGAAGCTAGGATTTTTTTTTGTCAGAGATGTATCAAAGTATGAGACACTCATGCATCAATATGTATTTGGAATTCAAAGACAATGAAAAGAAGGCAGGAGAACAGTTAGAAAGTGGATGTAGCTGTTAACTTATCTCTCCGTAAAATTGATGATGAGACTAGCTTAATTTGTATGACCATTAGAATATAATATGATCTCTCATGAGATTCGTGCTAACAAACAGTATAAAGACTTGTCTGCCTGGAGATATTTCCTTCACCTTATTCTGCTTTGACATTATATTATGTAAAAAGGAATCATGAAGAGCAATTTTGCAGTTTAACAGCTTGTGAATTTGAATGAAAATGTGGATACCCTATGCTGTCTGACATCTTTGGTCAGCTTGCATCAATTGCAAGCACCTTTTTCTGTTAAGAAAAAAGTCAAAAAATAAATCTGCATTGGCAAATACAGAAATGGCTGATGGAAGGGGCAATAGTTGCTATGGCTGATGCAGAGCAGTAAGGGACAATACTGTTTGCCAATTTTTATTCCATTAGTTTTCTCAAAAAAACACTTAGTAACATAATTTTGGATCTCAAAACAATTTTTAAAAGCCCATATTTTGTTTTCTCCATTTGTTTACATGTTTATTTGCTTTATTGTGTGTTCTCCAGTAGCATCATGCTTTGAAAAGTTAACAGTTTGGCTGTAGAAGTAGGGTGGCTTATTTGCTTAAATATGGCAGGGGGAAGTTGTAGAAGTTGTAGTTCACTAGTTTTATGTGAAACAAATACTGCTTTCACTCTCCAGCTGTGTCTTGTGCCACACCAATCAGAGATTAGTTAGTAGTGGGCAATGTTAATCATAAGTGATCTTTTGATGTTAGGCAGCTGTGGTGTCTATATCACAATGACAAGTAAATAAAACTTAATCCAAAATCCATTTAAGTTTGACTGAAACATTCTTACAGCATAGGTCGAATATCATCTGATACATTACACCTGCTGAATAACCTTTTTTTTTAATGTTTACCAATGAAAAATAATGGTAAGGAAGAGTTATTGAGCTGCCTTTGTCTGAATGTGAATCCTGCAAAAGCACAAGCACAGTAAAAAATGAGGTATTATTATCCTGGATTCTACAACCACTGAATAAGCAGTAGTGAAAGTGCTATAAAATTTGCCTGGAATGAATATCATGTACTTTTCTAGGTCAGTGTATAGTATATTTCATCATAAATATCTGAAACTAATTCTGAAATTAATCAGTGTGGATAACCTATTCATTTAAACAACTAAAAGAATTTTATTTGTGGTACAAATATGGTTATATATAATACATATATAATGGTACATTAAAAAACATTTTATAGCAATGATGTTAATAAAGTCATAAAATTGAAACCAGAGTTAGTTTGAGATGGCTATTTTTATCTTTCTTCTTCTCATAAAAAAATCTGTGGAAAGCAAGGACTATTATTATTCAGTGAAACTACCCATTATTACACTCCTCAAAAATTTATTTCTAACTAGAGTAGAACAGTTTAGCAATTTTCTTCTGAATCTTTTAAGCTGAATTTCTTTGTAGTAGCTGTGAAGCAGTTTGATGTAGAAGATATTTGAGAATTTTTCCCCATTCTATTTTAGAAATTGTATGCTTGCTGTTAATCATTATCCTTGTAAACATCCACATCATTACCACTCTGAGAAACACAGTATTTTTAACATCAGGAATGAGTTCCTCATATTATACATTTGCATGTATCCTGTCAGTAAATGACAAGGAAGGAAAATTATCTATTTCTACTATTGGGACTATAGAGGAAAATCCTTTCACCCATTCACGAAGTGGATAAGATTTTTCTGAGAGGAAGGAGATCCTGTCCTGGTTCCTGCAATCGTCAAACAGAAACACAGAAAGAGTGTTAATATTACATGAATAAAAATAGTCATAAATCTGAGATAGAAAATGGGAGCATAAGAATGTGTGGATAAAATGGGAGGAAAAATACGAAAGTGATAACGGAACAAAAATAAAACTATGTTAAATTCACAGAAAATTATGCCTGGTAGGTTTAGACTACCGTGATGGGAAACTAAGAAGAAGGTCAGGAGTGCAGCAGAAGAAATTATGTAAGGGTTAAGCACTGGCCATGTTATTAGTAAGAATACTGAAACCTCATGTAAATGCTACTACATTTTTATTAAATCAAGTGATAAATCTCTAATCAATTTGTGATTTTCCTTCTTTTCCCAACAACAGCTCTAGCTGTTAAGGGACACGGCATGGCTCACAAAATAGGTCACGTGTCAAGATATGCTACATAAGCATGTAATGAATAGTTTGTGGAGCAATTCACTATCTTTTTACATGCATTCAATTATTTTTCCTTTACAGATGACAGAGATAATGAAGATAAATAACATCTTTCTTTTTAGACATGAACACTCAGCAAATTTTAATTAGTTTTAGTAGGTGACAGATAAAGGGGGAATCGCCTCAATATTTCAGATGCAATTCTTGAGTTCAAAGAGACTGGACTCTTTATATTTATATTGATATATTTATATGTATATTTAAAATGGACCCTATCCTTACCAAATATTTCCTACATGTAATCAAAATCTGAAGACCAGAACTACACACACAACCAGACAACACACACAATAGAACAACAATATGGATGGTGATGTGTTCCTTGCAACTTTGCTCTCACCTCAGAATGGATCTGTTTGCACTGACCTTGTGCCTAACTTTATCACTTTTTCACAGAAAACAGGGAAACTTGCTATATCCATGTCACATTCGAGCTGCTCACTGTTATGTTTAAAATTAAACACAACACTGAAGCAGGCCTGCTGATTAGGAAGTTGGAGTTCATTCAAGTCTGGAACTCATTTTTTAGTTCCTCAAAACAGTAGAGACATTTTAACTCAGACTGCTTATAACTCTCTCTTAATTAATATATTCTAAATGGCAACCATAACATTTTTGATAGACTTGTTTGCCTTCATTTTCATGCATCATCAGACAGTATTTATATGATATGACTTGTAGAATATAAAAACATTTATTTAAAAAAGAATATTCAAAAGGTTAGAAATTACATTTTTTTCTTTCAACAGTCTTGTTACTTGGGTTGCTTAACACATTGCAGGATTAATTCTCACTGTATTAATTGCTTGATAAATACAGAACAATTACCTAATAGTTTTGCTTGTGGAACATGTGGTTTTAACTACTTTTGAATTTTAAAAAAAATGCATTATGGCACTTAATTCATGTCTGGAAGTCTAAGAAGTATTTTCTGATATTTGTTCCAAGAATCACAGAACATCCCAGGTGGGAAGGGATCTTCCAGCCCATGCTTTTTTGGGAAAGGGAACCTATACAAAAATATCTACCACCCTCTTTAACTGCATCTTGAAAATCTTCAGGAATAGGGGCTTTACCACATCCCTGAGGAGGATGTTGCAGTGAATGAAATGCTCTCACACTAAAAAAACCCCACTTTTTTCTGTCAGTATGAAACCTCTCCCACTTCACCTCATATCCGTTTCCCCTTGTCGTCTCCACGTGGCACCTTGTAAAGAGGGAGCCTCCATCCACTTTGAAGCTGTGGGAAGAGTTTAACTCTGTTTCACTACAACGGAGCATGCACAGTGCTGTGGTGGAAGGTCTGGAGGCACTTCATGGGTTGGTTTATCATCCTTTCTAAGATGTAACCACTGTTTCTCATGCCTGCATATTTGAGCCAGCTGTGCCTTAGCAGAAGGGATAAATACCCTCTGGCTTACATGTGAATGTCCCAATATTTTTTCCTACTCTATGGAGTGACATGCTGAAAACCAGTGCCTCAGCCACTTTGTACTTCAGAGCTTCAGAATAAATTTCTGTAAGGTGGTCAGAGATTTATTTTCAAAATATTGTTACCTGATGGGTAATTAAGATTAACGTACTCACAAGCATTTTTTCTCAGCTGGGATAATTTCAGTGTTTTTAATTTAAATGGAAAAAATCCTTAAATCTATTTTATGAGCGATCAGTCTCTGGGTACTAGAAATTCTAATTTTTTTCCTGTCTGCAAATAATCTTCCTTTCCCTTATACGCTGTCTGATTAAATATCCTCTGTAATCAGCTTTAAAAATGGCATTGTCCTGAGCCTTCTCTTTGAAAAAATGACTTGAGTACACTTACTTAAGGCAATGACAAACAACCAAAGCAGGAATCAATAACCGGGAAGCGATGAGCTTCTCAGACCACAGGGGGATTACAGTGTACACTGCCTTGCATTTTTTTTTTTCAGTCACATGGAAGACAAGAATATAGTCATGAACAGCCACGAAGGCTTTACAAAGGACCATGTTTGACCAGCCTGGTTGTGTTCTCTCACTGCTTACATAGGCAGGAGGACAGTAGGTACCATAATCTTAGTCAAGGTTTTGACACCATCTTTCATGGACTTCTCATTGGAAAACTGAGAAAATAGAGGCTGGAAGCATGGAGTGTTGTTAGGTTGGAATGTAACTGGCCACTAGGCTCAAAGGGTCATTATTAACTCAGTTATCACCTGACTGGTTCGCATCCAAACGCAAATGGAAATTTATTGACGACATCCTAGCAGGGTTAGGGCAGTGCAAGACCATTACTGGAAGTTATAAATACTCATCTTGACAAAACAATGGCTTATTTCATCTGTCATTGGCTGTTAGTCTTCAGGTGGGACTTAGGGCCAGGTGACATCCGAAAGAACCAAGGAGCATTTTTTATGATCTTATAATTCTATTACCTATGGATACTACACAGTGAAGCTTTCAGTTTTATGAGTCAGATCCTATTCCTCTATTATTCCTTTATTATAATCAATATAAAGTACAATCTCAAAATCACAAACTTCAAAGTGCAGTGTGCTGTTTGCGAAATATTGAAAAACACCTGTCATTTCTTCTTCGTGAAAAATAAATCAACCATTTTGCGAATGAACTTCTTTCAGCCTAAAACTCTAGATCTACCAAGCTAAAGTAAAATGGTTTTAAAACAAAATTTTATTTATTTTATTATAAGCTTTACTTGATTTGCTTTAATACAAGGTTTCTTTTCAACCGCTTTAGCTGGTAAGTGANAAGGAGCAGAATGAGGTGAAGGAGTAACACAGGCTAAATCACTAGAGAGTCATTTAGTGTACTAACTTACATCACAGATGGGGTTCAAATGAGAGCCCTTAAAAAATTGCACACTGCTGATCATGGGTAAGAATGTAAAGGTATTATCTGGAGTTACAGAGTTTCCATTGGTCTTGTGGGAGTTTTAGTTTTTGGGGTTTTTTTGTTTGGGTTTCTTTTGTGAGTTTTTTTGGTGGTGGTGGTTTTGGTTTGTCTGGTTGGGTTTTTTTGGTGGGGTTTGTTTGGAATTTTTTAGAAAGAACATTGTTTGTAAGAATCAACAGATTGTGCTACCTAGAACCCAGTGTACAGATGTAAAGAGTAATTTTTCACCAAACCTCTTTCTTAAACTTTCTGATGATTTTGTGTCTTTTACTTAACTGAAAATAATGATAACGGATGTTTTTTGAGAAAGTTTCAAGAGTAGGCCTGGCTTAAACTCTCAATCAATGAAAACGTTGAGTGTATGGCTTGGTAACCTACAGTATTATGACAAGTAAAGCAATATTCACTATTAGGCTCAAACCCACTGTCCTTTATTTTTCAGTTTTGCTCTGCTGCTGAATACATAGCAGAAGGCTCTATCCTTCACTCTAGGTATAAAATGATGTTTTGCATTGTCCCTTAAGCATTTGCATTTATGAAGAAGTTCAAAGGAAAGTCTAAAAAGAAAACTTCAGCAGCTTGAAGATTAAACTGAGATTTCCTGTTCAAGTTACCAGTAAGGAATATTGCAGGAAGGAAATTAATATGCATTAAACATAGGAGATTTTCTGTCCTCATGGAAATACTGTGTTCTCCAGCAGTGGGTTATCTAACTATGATTCATCTCTCATGTACTTATAAAAGAAGAAATAGATTAAAAAAGATGACAATGGTATCATAAAAGTATGTAATTCTGCTTATTAAGGAGAAGATGTTACAGGTAATTTGTGTTTATCAGAACAAACCGGTGAAGGTATCAACATAGGCATCATGAATTTCACAATGATTCCAAAATTACGTTTGGAAGGAAATGTAGTATTTTACATTATTCATTTCTTTTTAATTACTTTTTTGACAGAATAAGGTCATGAATGTATTTTATAGTTTTCTATTATTTTCTGCTTGTCTTACTGCCTCTATATTAAGAGAAATCAGTTTACCTTCACAGGGCCTGTGTGCTGTCTAGAATACATTAACTGAGCATTAGGTTGTATTTCAACAGTTGAAATGGAGGGAAGATATCTAAATCTGTGCCACATTTATCTTGTCAAGAAATCTTCTCCTTTTTGTATGTCTTGGTTCTATTATTATTTATTTATTTAATTTATTGTTTATTTATTTAACCTGGGCAGTGATTGGATTGTGGAAGACCAGTCATACTGGACATCAGGATTTTAGGATCCAGGGACTTTGTTTTAAGAATGATACTGTAGTAATTGAAACATATTGTAGTAATTGAAACTTTGAAGCAATATATTAAAAGGAAGGATCTGTTAAGTCTAGATCAGGAGTAAATGGAAGAAACATTTATCATAACCATTTGATTAACCACTGATTTTGTCAGGCTTTAGATTTAAAACCAGTAAGTTATTACTTGCAAGAAGCAATTACAAGAAGTTATTTCAAGAAAGTGACAGAGCTCAAGTGTTAGTTTCAGCCCTGCAACACTACTGATATTCAGCAGCCTGTTTTGAAATCGTTTTAATACTGCTAGCCCTTATCCTAAACCGCCCTCAGCTGCTCTCTGACATACCACTTCCTGTGAAAATCACAGCTTCAGACTACTTCAGCACTTACTGCGCTTACAGAGAAAATTCATAGTCTTTAATTATTTCATACTTTGAAATAAAACAGACTGCAGTCAGTTTTTCTGGGGTTTTTGTTTGGTTTTTTTTCTTTTTTTGGGGGGATGTTAGGTTTATTTGGGGGTCAGGTGTTTGTTTTGCTTTTTTGAGTTTGTTTAGGTGTTTTGGGGCTTTGTGTGGTTTCTTTCTTTTTCTTTTTTCCAGAAGGCACGAAAGAGTAGACCTTCCTGATTTGGCTCAGTGCTACCCACGCCATACTGGACTATGGTAAGACTGAAACTGACATCCTCTTTCAGTCAGGGTTACAAGGTTCTTCTGAATTGATTCTAGCATTATGAATACAATTATTACTATTGCTACTACTGACTTCCTGTATTGAAAGTCACTAAGAATGGAACCTTTCCTATCTCTTTCAGATAACGTTTTGAATTGACAAGTCTTTGAGTTGACAGACCCAAACCTACCTAAAACCTAAGGTTTTCCTTCCATTACCAAAATATATGCAAAACATATGCTTTGGGGAAGCGATAATTTCATTTTCAGTGCTTTTGTTCCTTTTAATTAAGTGTAGGTGTCAATGCCAACAAGTAAATATGGGTTATAGTAATTGGAAATTATTTTGTTGTCTATTCCTTTATTTCAATAATAGTAGTAAGACCTCTAAGTGTCAATGGTCACTACAGGATGAGGAAAAAAGGTCTTGAGATTTTGGCTTGGTACAGTCACAAAAATACTGGTGTGTTCATCTCCACACAGTAAGAGCATTAAACTCTCTTGAGGTATCTGAGAAGCCTTGACTGGTTAGAGCAAACGTCACTAAAGACATACATTATATGACATTTAAAAAAAAATTATTTAAGGGCATAGTGGAAGTAAAAAACACACCTGATTTTATCACAGCAATTTTTCTCAGCAAAAAGAATAAAGCATCACATATGGGAAAAATTTATGGCTTGAGCCATAATAAGAATTTGATTTTGCAGAACACTGGAATTCATGAGAACTGGCATCCTCAGATGTGAAGGCAGGAAGGGACTTCACACTAATAACAAAGCAGGAGTTAAATCAATGGTTTGTGCAGATGTGTGTGTGTATGTGTACACAGAAGTGTACACATGCACACACACAAGGGTAAACCTCCAGTATCTGCTTAGGCTGCTGCAAATCTACCAAGCTAGAGTGGTAAAGAATTTTATGAGAATATCTTATTTTCTTGTTTCTGTCTAATGCTTGGAGTTTCAGTAAGATAACAAGAGGCATCAGGGGTTCTTATAATTGAGAATAAATGTGGTATAATAGACAATTTTAAAAGTTGATTTTTTATCTTGTATATCAGATATCTGGTCATGTCTCTATTTGGAGAGAATGACTGGAGACAGTGGCAATCCAGTTGCTATGTTAGAAAGTTATATTTAACTGTGTTGATAATTTTAGCATCAAAGGATATCAAATATGTGTGCATTCAAGTCAGTGGCAGCAATGTCAAACGCTTCATTTAAAACACCCTGCTAATTAGAAAATTGATTTATTAGAAGATTGATTAATTATTATTTCTTTACCAGTTTAAGAGAGCCTTATTGTTACAAGAAAGTTCATCTTAAAAAAACCCCATATTGTATATTTCCTGTAGCAATAGGAAATAATTATTAAAATCCTAAGGGTTTCTGTATTCTATCTAACAAGAACTTACTGTATGCAGTAGTATATTGACAACTATAGCAACACAGAAAGATTACTAGTTCACACAACTGAGTGTGGAATGTTGCTTCAAAAGAGGAAGGGCAAAGAATAAGTGATATACACATACACAAAAGAAAACAAACATTTGTTATTACACAACAATTAATTACATTTAAAAAATAATAAAATTTCATTAAAACATGGTTGCAATTTGTCAGTGTGGAAAGCAGAAAATTACAGAAGAAAACTTGGAAATCTTCAACTTTTTGCATAGACAGGTAGCCATGATTCAACAAAAAACAAGAAAGAAAAATGTCTAAAACCTTATTCTAGTTCACTACTAATTTCCCTGGTGTGAGAATAAGTAAATGAAACTAATTGGAAAAGCAGACGAGATATGTAATGCCATTGTAAAATTCATGTTGGTGAGAGATTTCATTAGCTACTATAAACATATCAGGGAACAGCTGGCTGTAGTTTCTGCTATGCTGCTATTAAGGCTACTTTAAAATATACTGTGGTAAAAGCGTTTATCACACTACTGGCATGCACATGTTTTTGGTAATGACCAAACTGAAAAACAAAAAGAAAGTATTTCTCTATAAGCTGATCAGGATGTGAATTTTATCTGAAAAACTGTCAACTCATAGGAGACCTAAGTTTAAAAAGTTTATTGCATCTCTCTGGGGTGGAATTACCTTTCCCCAGACCTTATAATACTGTCATCTGTACTTGCAGCAAGAATGCTGTGAATGATGCACCAGTGTTTTGTGAACTACTGAGCTGTGCTTGCACAGAATTCATTCTGGCTGTTGAAACCCCACAAAGGCCGGACGGCTGGGTGTGGGAAAGAGACTTGGAGGGCACCAAAGGGATATTCCACACCGTATGGTGTTGAGGTCAGAAAGAAAAGGCATTTCTAATTAAGGTGATTGTCTTCAGAAACCACTGCTACATGTGTTGGAGCCCTGCTTACAAGGCTGGTCATCACTAGCTGAATGGAAATAGAAAATAAACCTTGCTGGTTTGCTTTCTTTCTATGCACATCCTTTGCTTTTTCTCATTGAACAGCCCTCACTGGGATCCACGTGTTTTTTCGTCTTATTTTCTCCCCCGTGTCCTGCTTAGGAGGGGGAGATAGAGATTGTCTTGGTAGACACCCGGTGGCTTGCCAAGGTCAACCCACCACAGTCCTTTCCTGGCACTCAGCGTGAGACAATTTTGAATTTGTAAATATAATAGTTCTTAATTGGTAGGCTTGTGTGAGGGTCACAGAGTTTAATTGCTGCACTGCTCAGCTCTTTATTTTGCTGAGCTTGGAAACATGCTAATATAAACAATGGCTATGCCCTGGCATTGATGCCTAACTGTGCTGGGGTAGCTTTGCTGTGGGCATGATGAGAGCATGTATCCTTCTCCTAATTCAGGATTGATGTGGATGTTTTTGATGCTGGGGCTCCTGAGGCCCTTGATCACTTTCAGGTGAGTTGTCCAACATGAACATGTCAGCTTATTGTCAGGATTCTGAATCAGGTGTCATCCAAGTGTAAGAGGGCACGGTTGTGGGGAGAGATGAAAGCAGAACATGCCATTAGGAAGCTGGTCCCTTCTAACCAGCTTCCTGCTGTGTGTGGCAGGGTGTGTGGAAATATTTGGGTGGGTGTTTCAGGCAGTTATCACCTCACATAGCCTGGGATGTGATATCTGAACAAGAAAGTAACCTCTGTGAATTTATGCACTGCATGGTAGAAGGGTGTCTTGCCTACCCCAATAAAATCCAGCAGCTTCGAGCACCATTTTGAGGTTTGGCCCATGTCTGTTGAGCCACAGTTTAGTATTATTGGAGTGGGTGGTTAAGATAGAGACCCAGACCACCTCTGAACATGCCTTGACTGTGACAATGATCCAAACTGCAAATAAGAGCACATCAGTTGAGACAGGGACTCAAACCTGAACTACAGTAGTCATACAAATAGTGAAAAAGAAGCAGTGGACTTGGAGGTTGAGGGATCCATATAATTTATGTCCTTTCCTGGGGACTATGGAATTGACAGAGAAAATAAAAAAGAGGCAACCATTTGCAGTCTCTGCAGGCTGCTCTTTCAGCATGAAGGCAAGATATACATTCAATGAAAACCTTGTGAATTACCAAGAGAAGTGTACTACAACTTGAAAAGATATCCGGTATGTGAGAAAATTAGTGGTGCTGAAAGTGGTGCTACAATGACCTAGATGAAAACAAGGTTTCCAAAGATCCATCTGACAGGCTCTGTGTACAGGCCATGTGGAGGAAGATAATCCAAAATGTACCAGCTACCAAACAATTTAAAAACAATATTGCCCAGATTTGGATGCACTATCTATGGAAAAGGCATCTTCCTGTCTCTGAAAGCTTGAAAAAGATCTCTCTCCTTTCTTTTCCCCTGGGACAACATCTTGGCTGCCAGGGCTGCCCTATGGAGCCCTGGTGAGAGAGAAAGTGAGTTCCAGACACATGCTGCATGGCACTCTCTGGTTCTTCCTGTAGGACCAGCTGGAGAACTTGAGGAAGTAGGATGGCATACACACCTTTAACCTGAAAGCCCATGTACAAAAATTCCGGGGGAAGACATCTGCTAAGAAGGGGCCACCCAAGAAACCCATCAGTTTAATTTTGCTATTGAGACGTAAAAAAGCAACCACTGATACCCCAGATGCAGAAAAAAATTACTGAGTATTCTGGTGAAGAGACCTCTGGTCTGGCAGTGCCAGGGTTGGACAGTGACTATGAATGGGAATACAGGGTTTCTGTCTTTGAGCAGGAGGAGGAAAGGCATGAGTGGGAATACTAAACTGTGTGTGTTCTGTGCATATGTCACACAGAAACAAAAGGCTTTGTTAGGCACAGGTGCACAGTGTACACAGATACAATCAGAGTTCTATGTATCCCTGGCACAGACTACTTCAGGAAAGGGTACTTCAGAGATCCAAGTTACCAATGAGTGTTTGATATAGCCACCGAAAGTACAGAGAAGGTTGAACAGCTATCTATCTTAACTTACCTCTTGGAAAATCCCTCTGTTGAGGCCATGCTGTGAATTAAAGAACAGCAGGTGCCAATTGCCACCACTAGTGGCAATGTAACACTGTCCAAGACTTTCTGATTCCCATCATGACTTCATTCATTAGCTGGAGCACCAAAATGATCAGCAGGACTTGCTCACCTTTTAGTAGTCCCATATGGCCAGTGAAAAATTCTGGTGGAGGGTGAGGTTAACAGTGGACTACTGTAGCCTCAATGAAGTCATGCCAAGGCTAAGTGTTGTTGCACTACACATGCCAGAGCTCTAACAGGAAGTCTGCCAGTTTGTATGCTACAATTATGCCATCTATGTGTTTTTCCAAGTTCCTTTGAGAGCTGAGTGCAAGCTATTTGCTTTCATGTGGACAGGTTTCTGATACACCTGGAACATACATTCCAAGGGATGGAAGCACAATCCCACCACTTGTCATGGAGCAATTCAACCTGCATTGGAATAGAAGAGTCAAAATAGCCAGCAAAAGGAAAACATCCAACAAAACCCACCTGTGTTAATCAGTTTATAAATCTGCTCTTACTTCTTTATGATCTGGCTTCAAAAATGTCATAGATTTCAGGCTTTTGGCAGGATTTTAAAAGTTACTATTCATTTTTTCAAAAAGGATATTAGGATGTTGTGCTGGTCTTAGCTGGGATAGAGTTGACTTTCTTCACAGCAGCTTGTATGGGTCTGTGTTCTAGATTTGTACTGGAAACAGTGTTAATTACCCAGGGATGTTTTCGTTACTGCTGAGCATTGCATATGTGACAACACACAACTTTTCTCACTTTTACTCTTTTGATTCTTTTCCCATCCCACTGGGGGTGCATGAGTGAGCAGCTGTGTGGGGCTTGCTTGCTGGCCTGGTTTAAACCATGACAGATGTACCTACAGAAAGCTCAGTGTCATGGGAGAAGCAGGCACAGAGATCTGAGCAAGGTTGTTATGCTGCTTTCTCTCAGCCTGAGATAGCACAATTGTTTTTTCACAGCACTTCTTCAGAAAAGCAGATATGGCCGTAATGGATAATCCAGTAGTTTGGGTTTCAGTTATGTCTGTTTCTTCATTTAATCCCAGTAATATTAATTGTTATAAAGTTGAGCCCAGGAAGGAGGGAGGGGTTGAGGGAAAGTGGTTTTGAGATTTGTTTTGTCATTATCCTGTTCTGATCTGATTGAAATTCAATTAGTTTCCACAATCTGGGTCTGTTTTGCCCATGACATTAACTGGTGAGTGATTTCTCCCTGTCTTTATCTCAGCCCATGAGCATTACATTATATTTTCCCTCACCTGTCCACTGGGGAGGGGAGAGTTAGGGCACCTTTGGTAGGCACCAGGCATTCAGCCAAAGTCAAACCATCACAAAATTATAGAAGATTAATGTATAGTAAGAATCAATTAAAACCAAAATTCTATTTTCTTGTTGTCAGTCACCTAGCCAAGCACATATTTTTTTAATTCAGAAAATCCACAAAAAAAATTCTGTCTATTAATGTGTCTAGGTCATGACTATTAATGTGTCATGATTGTAAGGGTGATACTAAGCTGAAGTGGAAGAGTTTCTGCCTTGGATTGTTTATTCAACATTTTAGTACTCTTTATTTATTTTGACATTCACTCCAAATTTATATTCAATTCTTATGCTTTTAAAATGTAAATATTAGTCAGAGTGTCTCGATTCTGTATGACTAAAATAGGGAAGTTAGACATTTTATAACTTTGTAAAGGATTAAATTTTGATATAGCCATTTTTTTTCTTGAGGTAGTATTTTAGGAGTTCTTTGAAAAACACGCATTTAGGAATTTCTGGTTTGTGTATTTGCAAGTGGATTTCTTTACAGTCCTAGGAACTTTGGCACTTTGGATGTGGAGGATTTTCCATGTAACTGCTTCCTGGAAAAGCAATTCACCCATTACTGAGTCTGAGAGCTAAGAAACCAGCACGTTAGTGAAGGTTTGGTGAGGCTCTGGGTTAAATTTAGAGGGTTTTCATGGACAGGATGAGTATCTTGGATGACTTGATGGAACTAAGAAGGGGCTCAGGACACAGTCTAAAGTTGTAACCAGACTTCCATTCCCAAATTGCCATCATTGTAATGCAACATTTGCATTATATCCTTTTTAAAAAATATTATAATAATATAGATAATTTATGTCACATTCATAAACTTTGAAAGAAGTAAAGAAATCTTCCCTGAATATAATTTGTTTCTGGAATTCTAACTCATTAGCATTGAAATTCCATAGGTTGAAATTATGACCTAGAGGTATACTATCAATAATCTCAAT
>VZRQ01009878.1:105080-155087 GCA_013397975.1 Machaerirhynchus nigripectus
TTTTTAAAGTATCTTGTTTATGTGAAGCAAACTACCTCCTTTTGTACACTGGAGCAATCTCATTCAATTTTTAGATACAGGTAAATTAGGGACAAGAAGACTTAAATGTAAAAAGTTATAGTATTGTGACAGTAATTGCAGTTAGTGATATCTGACTTGCTACTTATTCAGCTGATTATCCATTTAACATTTGATACTTGATACTTTATCTCTAGAAAACTATTAAAGATTTGAGGGCTGCATTGATAAAATGTGGGGGAAAAAAGAAGAGAATTGCTTTTGCTTCAAAATGTATCATTACAAGTCATATTTTAAATAATATTTTAAAAAATGTATTAAGTAATGTCTTATTCTGTCAGTTTTTATCAGTTTATAAAATGTCACAGCATATATACTGTATTCAAGGTATTTTTATGTCCAGTGCTTCTATTCAGAATGTAGTTCTTTACCCACTGTAATCCCTGTGTGCACATTCCTTATAAATATTTTTGTTATTCTCTTGAGAACTTACACAATAATGAAATTCCATATGATAAATACTGAAAATAGAAATCACTGTGTATATGAGTGTTTGGTTACTTCTGTGTAAGTTTTGACCTTTATTTTTTTGATTTTACCTGTGGAAGTTCACATAATCAGGTTATCATTACTGCCATTAGACTTTCTTGTTCTCTTTTTTTCTAAAAAAATGTGATTCTGAATAAATTTTGCCAGCAGGCATGACATTTTTCACTTTTCTTTTTGCTTATTTAATCTCTGTTTTCTCTTCATTGTTCTGGTCAGTTAGATTTTCATATTTTAAAAAGTTAGATTTTCTTGGAGGAAACAAGTATATTATAGTAATTTTAAATGTCATTTCAAAGCATTAACATGTTTGGACCTTAATCAAGTGTTTTTATTTTCATTTTTATGCAGCACTGCTTCAAGTAAGGAGAAGAACAAAGGCCAAAACAAATATTTGGGCACAGTACATTTTAGCTGCAGCAAGATGAAAGGATTTAGAGGGACATTACCATTTGTGGTGGTAATGTCAGAGACCGGTAAGAGAATTAAAAATAACTGCTGTTCACAATATATTCTATAACAGGCTCCTCTGACTAGAGGGCTCATTGGTTTTGTGGACTAACTTGCTGCATAATTCTTTCCTACCATCCTACTTAAGCAGTGTTTAGTGACTCATGATTTTGAGAGAGCTTCTTTGAATGATCAGTGAAGAAATTCAGGGCTGAACAGAAAAACTGGGAATGGAGGAAAGATTTTTTTTCCATCCAAGCTCTCATGAATCAATCTCCATTTCTCTTAAGGAAAAAAGAATAGTTTCAAGAATTCCTTCTTTATGAAAGTGAAATTTTTAATTATTCTGAAAAAAACACATTCTTTTTAGTGAAAAAATTTTAACAAATGCAAAACCAGTAAGAAAATAATTAAACAGGAAAGGGGAATGACCAGCCAGTTTTTGAGATTTGTCAGAAAAATGTTCAAAGAGAAGGATTTGCCTATGGGTTTAGACAGCTGCTTAGTGTACGGGAGACCTGTATTTACCTCACATCTCTTGTCCACACACACAGGAAGAGGACTGTAATCATCAGATTAGATGGTATTTTGGGCTGAATTACTCAGTCTATTTTGTTAACATTTTTCTATTCTGGATAGTATTCTATTTTTATGAAGTACTTTAATATTAATTGGACCAGAGACTTGAACACAAGTATCTTAGTTGATATTCCTGGAAAAAAGAGAGGTTTTCTTGTTTGGAGTTTTGTGGGGTTTTTTGTATTCCATCATATATTTTTAAATCCAATTCTATGTCTTCAAAAAGAAGAAGCAGAAACAACAGGAGGTCAAGCTACTTTCTCATTGTCACTGAAGCATGCTAATCTCAGCAAACAACCTGTCGGAATGCCAGCACCTCCAAAGAGACTTTGGCTTAATGCAGTTGACTCGATTCTAGAAGGTACTGAACAAACCTCAAAAGGTGACATGATTTGAGAGACACCTAACAGGAAA
Organism: Machaerirhynchus nigripectus; assembly: GCA_013397975.1. Taxonomy (NCBI): domain Eukaryota; kingdom Metazoa; phylum Chordata; class Aves; order Passeriformes; family Dicruridae; genus Machaerirhynchus; species Machaerirhynchus nigripectus. The sequence continues at coordinate 107,088 of VZRQ01009878.1, forward strand.
CCCAGGATCATGCATACTGTCAAAAGCAGTACACAGAATAAAGACTGAATGCTACATAAGCGGAATGTTAGTATATTCCACCTTTTTTTTCCCCCGCTGCAGTGTTTTATTACTTCTAGTGACCAATTTAAATTCTGATTTATCTTAAATTACTAACTTGCTCTTATCTTGCCAGGACAAACATCTGTCTAGGTGAAACCAAGAAGAGTGCAAATATATGATTACTGCCACTAGGTCCTACACCGTGTATTAAGTTCAATTCCTTTCCAAATTACTGGGACTTCCCCGTTGGTTCCTGATCCTGGTCCTTTCTTCTATCGTCCCTATTAAGAGGTCAGCTATTATGAATGTGTGGCTTAACTTTCTCCAGCTCCATGCAAGAATGTTTAGTCTGAATTCAACACCAACATCATTTGTTTCCTCTCTTCAAGTGCAGAGGTGAAGCAGTTCTCCTCAACTCCTAACGAAGCCTCCAAAGAGGCAGTGAGGGATGAACAGTACCATTCACCATTATCCAAATATCAGGTTTCTCTCTTAATTGTCTTTTATCTTAGCTTATGTGGATATTGCATCTTTATAAGAAACGTTCTCAGATCGGCCAATAGATGGGGCTACAGATTCTAGGTTTTTAATGGCATTTTCAGATTTGCTTTTATTTTGTTCCTCAAGGTTAATAAAAATGATGATCATTTACCCTCTATTACCTTCTATTAGATATATTTCCTTCTGGCTAGTGAGTATTATTTCAAGGATTTAATTTGGCCGGTTTTTTTGTTTTGTTTTGTTTTGGTTTTTTTTGTTTTTTTTTTTTTAACAATAAGACATCCTGATAATATACTAAAGTCCATTTTTTGTGTTTAAGCTCCTTAACCAGATTTCTACCTTAGAATAAAACTGACTACTGGAACCACCACAATATTATTCTTTAACTTGGTATAGTCACCTCCTTCTTCTCGTAACTCTATGAAGCCCACACTACTTTTTGCCACTTTGTAATTATACCCCAACATACATCTGATACATAAGTAAAAATAATTTTCCCATCTGCTACTTCAGTATTTAAAATAAATTTATCCTCATGTGCAAAGCTTTCCGAACTTTCATTGATTTCTCCAGTCTGCACAGCCTGCTTTTCCTTTATTTTATGATTGAAGTTATGGAGCTCATGGTCCCTCTTTAAGTCTTCTACATGATGATGCAACATTTCACAATATGTCAATTTTAACTAAGTAAATTACTGTAAAATGTAACTTGTGATAAATGATTGCAAATGAGGTTCTTCTCTTAAAGAGATAGAATTATGTAATTAAAGGTTGCGTGGTGTATCTATGTTTCTATTTTATTTTCTCTTTGGACTCTTCACTTGCTAACTACCAATAGAAATTTATGTATACGAAATTTTCAGTCTTGAAAGCCTGTATGCTAGAGAGTTCTCTGTGTTAATAAGAAAAAAACAGTGGTAGGCAGTTTCTATAACAGAAGTTGAAGATGTTGCAAAATTCAAGTAACTAAAAAATTCTTTTAAGTTCAGATATTTTTTATAAATTATACAAAGTTCTGGTCAAGACCATTTAAACTTTAACAGTTCCCTGCACTTTTGGGTATTTAATAAAAGGCTTGAATTCCTAATGTTTTCTTCTACACAGTTGTTAGTTTTCCTGGAGATTGTTGGAGCAAAATGATTTTACTGCCCATTACAGGAATGGAATAATGGCTTTCAAAATAATTTTTAGGAATCAAAAAGCATGAATTTAGACACCTGCAGACATATGCTGTGTATATAGGCCCCTACTTCTCACAAAAATTCTTTGAAATGGAGTTATAAGTAAGACTACTCAACTGAATACAAAATTCCATAATATGTGCTAAAGAAGTTTTACCCAATCAAGTAACAGAACACAAGTCAAGTTTTTTAATCAAATATTGGTTTCTGAAACACTTGCAAAGAAATTCAATATGAGAAATAGTTTTGAGAATCAATATATTTACCAAATTTAGTTGTAAAATGAATTTCCAGCAAATAATTAATCTCTGTCTGTTTCTCTGTGACATACATCATGCTATTAAGACCACTGTATTGGAGCTGGTACTACAAATGCCTAAAAAAAATTGAACAAGCATTTAAGTAAATTATATGCCAGGTTCACACAATGACATAAAAGAAAATATTTCATGTATCAAGGAAATATGTATGTTGCCAGTAAATACAGGATATGAGATTCACCACATTTTCCTCCAAGAGTTCTCAATCATACTTTCTGCCCAAAGGGACATTCCATTTTTTGCCCCTGGTGTGAGACTATGGCTTATTTTCTTGCAGATTCTCAGAGAGGGAGGGCAGAAGCTTAAGCATAAAAAAAGTAGAATTAAATCTTTGCTGTTTTGAACTACTGCCAGACTTTTTTGTGTTTACCCTCACAAGCATACTATAATGAACTTTGTTCTTCCCCAAAAATTATGGTTAAAATTTTTAAGATACTACATATCAGAAATTATAATTTAATTTCTGTCTTATTATAAGTAAAGGCTCCTCAGACCTTTTTAGATTCCTTTGGAAGTACTTGAGGCATCAATTAGGGAAACTTCCATAAATTCTCTCTCCACTACAAGACTGGTAAGATTTCAACATGCAAGTAGTAATAATAAAATATAAATAAACAGATCAAGCCCCTGGAGGATAAACAGAAAATTTTCCCTGAAGGTAGTTATCCACTGACTAAATAAGGAAAGCAGAAATATTACCCAAACACAGTGTTGCTGAATAATGTTGATATTTTTTGTGACAAAATAATTTGGTAATGTTCATACAAGCCAAAAGGAAAACTCTTGGAAGTAGTTTGGAGAAATTATTACACCTCCTCTCTATGAAACTGCATGTAAAAATTCCCTTTTACATAATATCACCCAATATAATCTTTGAAGTGTGGAAGTACTAGGAATGCATGTGGTAATACAAAGGCATAAAAATCATACATTTCATTGCTCCCTTTGTGACTTGTCATTTAAAAATTACCTTAGATATTTGCCAGAATATTCACTAAAGAAACACAGTCTAAGAAAATAAATTCTTCCCCAAAATTCAGAACTTTTAAATAGTTAACCTACTTTTTGTTTGGAAGAAGCTCCTAGAAAGAATTTACCAGTACTCAAATTTTACACTGTGACTATTTGGGAGGAAAGGAGGAAAACTTGGGCAACTTAAAAACTATATCAGGTTATGTAAAAATATGAAGAGTAACATTGAAGTCACTCTACTAAATGTGCAATAACTACTGTCCGCATCTGTATAAATAGCACTGGTAAACTTTGCACAATTGCTATAGCTACTTGTCCAAATTTAAAAAAGAAAACAAAAAAAAAGAAAACAAAGAAAGAAAACAAAACCAAAAAACCAAACCAAACCAAATATAGAAACAAACAAACCAACCAACCAAAAAAAAAAAAACAAACCCCAACAAAACAACAAACAACCAAAAACAGAAAAAAGAAAAGTTGAAGACTGTGATCAAATCACTTATTTCATCTCACCTTCCAAAATATTTGATATTACATCAAAATTGTGTTTGGCCTAGCAGTAGCTGCTGTTTTCAGGTACTTGGTTCAAGTGCTGCTTGCCCACCATTCCCACTGTAGGTATCTTGGGGAGCTAAGGGGCAGTTTGCCTGCACCTATGGGTGAGCATTGGTATAGCGGCTTCACCTTATCACTGCTGTAAAGATTATCCTTTGATCTGGCTATGATGACATTTCAAGGCTTTCCTCATTAAGAGAATTAGAACGTATCTTGTTCTTGATCCAGATAAACACCACAAATCGTTAAAAAGGTGTATCACCATAGTTATTTTATTTGCTGGGAGGCCGGTACATCTGGGTTGTTTCTCTGCTTTATCTGCAGCATGCAAGGTGACTTGGAGAACAAATGTACTAAAAGCAACATCCTCAGCTCCAAGGAATTCGAATCTATCCGACATGCTTTGAAGACTGGTACTCGCTGCTTTCTTTCTAGCAGTTTATAAGACCTGAGAGACAGATTTTGAGACAAAAATGCTATGAATGGAGAAATATTTTCATTTTCAAAACTATAAAATCTTCTAAAAAATCCCAAACCTATAAAATGGACTGATGGGATCAGATTAATAGGATTTTACTTTCACAATATATACCACATTGGAAACAGTCATAATTGTGTAAAAAGCAAAGGATATCTGAGTCAAGGAGATCTGATTCTGGAAAGGAACAGAAATATAATCCAGATAATTTCTGCAATTATTTTCCACTATGTGGACTAGGAAGAGTGGCAAGATACTTCTTGACTCTAATATGGAAATTGTTCACTCTGAATATTTAAGACATACGGGAGCATATATAAAAGGCACAGTTCAAGACTGGGGAATAAATAAAACTCCTTTGTAAAATTAGTAGCTATAAAATAAAATCATCTTAAAGAACTTCCACGATAGAACTTGTAATTGTGCCTGCTAGCTATTTTGTATTTCTGATGTAGAATTCACTCAGGAAGCTATGTTTTACTCATTCTATTAAAATGCTCAGGACTGTGTGAGGGATAAAGTTACACACAGCTGCCTACTTCAGTCATATATAAAACCAATACTGAGTTTTCTGGGGCTTCTAGATGTTAAAAAACTACAACATAGAAACAACGTCTAAATTATTTACAAGAAGAGTGGTTATTCTTTCTCATATTTATGAACATTGAAGGTTTGTGTAACTTATCTCTATAATAAGTTATGTAATGCACAAGAGAAATTCTTGCATGACTGTTTCATGACGCAGTGAAGCATTAAAAAGGATCTAGTACATTAGATTTCCTGAGAGGTTTATGTACAGTTTGATATACTTTGTGAAAAATGTATTTAAAAGGTTGATTGGATTTATTTAGAAAACAGCTGTCAAAATAAAAGTCATACCTGTTATCCAGAAACTTCACCTAACTGGTGTATTGATATATTTTAGACCATTAGAAACAGGATCAGTGAAGTTAATATGCTAAAAAATTCTGTAACATAAGTGAAAATTACATCTAGTTTCTGCGCTTCATGAAGCTTATGCAATGATTCCTTCATTTTCATCTGGCTGCAGCACAACTGAGCAGCAACTGTACCATCAAAATCAAGCAAGCTAAATGGAGTAAGTGACAACTTCCCAACTTCCCAAAGACCCTTTCCCAATAAACAGTGTAACCGAGTCTGCCAAAGGGAAATTTACGGGTACATTTATCTTGCCTTACTCCTTTGTCCTCACTTTGAATCTGGATTAGTGACATTTCCATTATTTGGAGACCTCAGAAACAAAGTATTTAAAGTCCATTGGTACAAAGAGATAAATTGTTTCTTTAATCCAACCATTGTTTTTAAATTCTCAAAAAATATTATTTTAAGTCTTTTTCAATTTTGTTTCTTAAGGGCAATGAGTAAACCATAGTTATAAAACAAAATTAGGATTCATATAGGTACAATAAACATTTATCACCAGTTGACATCCTAATTATACATAGTAAATATTATAATGTTCACATATAATTTTTGGACTGTAAAATTGTAGTATTAATGTAATGCTTCTTAAAATTATATGTACCTCAAAAGAGATCACGTGCTTTTTGTGCAGATGTAAAGGCTTTCCCTTTTTCCTAAGTACCAAGACTGCACTATTACTTGGGAGATAATCTTTGCCATCACAGTATATATATCACAGTCCTTTATCCTTCTTCACAAGTGATTTCATCCATTACTTTTACTATAATATTCCATAGCAGAGCACTCTTCTGTTGTTTTTGTACAGTTATTTCTTTTCAAAACTTTACAAGTGTATAAAATCATGTGTGGAAGCAAAACTCATTATATCACTTACTTCAATAATTCCTATATGTATTCCACTTATATAGCTCAATCAAGGTTTTGAAGTTCTTAATCTTGTTTTGTTCTTAACACAGGTGTGATTATTTTTTTTTAAATTAAATTAATGTTTTTTGTCCATGTGTGTTTTGATTGAGGAGACTCCTTTAGTACTTCCTGGTGTGTGTCACCTGAAGACATCTCCCAGGTCGAAAGGTGACAATATTAAGTAAGTAATAATCGTTGTCTATTTTGGCAAAGAATAGAAGGAATTCAACTTCTTTAATCTTTCAAGACATTTAATTTTAGGAGTTTTTGAGCTTTTATTTGATTGAAGTCAGAATAATCATTTTTTTGGAAAATGAAAGAAAAATAACTTTAGTCAACCAGATAAAGTTCTGAAGTACAGATTACTATAAAATTATCTTGTAGTTACTTGAAGAAAGAATGTGATGTGAAAACTCATTTTTCCCAAAGGGATTTTTTTCAATACATATTTCGTTGACTCAAAGCTGACTCAATGTTTCCAAATATCATCAAAGGTCCAGTTAATGTCTAATAACTGTCATGATTTTAAGATTAGAAATAGATGATCCAAAATAATATGCGCATATAACTTCAATATTTGCAAGGAAGACACTCTTCGTAATAAATAGTGAATAGAATAGGGTAACGTACTGACATCTGAATATCTACCCCAACATCTCTGAGCTGTTAAACACCCAGGGAGGACTACAATATCAGAACCCAGAGGAATGAGGAGATTAAAGTGGCTGATTTCTGGGTGAATTTTCTAGGGAGAAGAGAAAGAGCAGATAAATGCCACTAATGATAAAACACCCAAACTACACCAACACTACAGAAAGCTGGCTTCTATTATAGGAGAAAAGGTGTATCGGTTAAAGACTAATAAAAAGACAAACACTCTTAGTTTGGAAACCTTAAGAAAGACTGCAATATTACTTCCTTCATAAATATAATTTTTTTCAAGAATTTAACTGCTAGAAGTTTATTTCCTATGAGAATGAAAACTGCCTAATGAATGTGTTCATACATATTGTATCTCTAAGGTCCTGACTATGAACACAGTGGATGAATGAGGAGGGCACTGATATGCAATAGGACAGCAAGCTACTGTTTTCAATTTCAGCTGTATTGGTATATGCCTTTTCATTTTATTTCTAGGAGCAAAGGATCCTACCACTGTAAGCTTGATCCCTTTCTCCAGTTTTTGCACACAGGGTTAAGTATCACTAAAAGCCATCATGAAAGCTGCATGCATGTCAAGAAGGATGCCTGCCTGCGTTCTTCAAAGTTCACCCATTATTTTTAATACTGCACATCAGTTTTAGTTCAGACTTCTGTTTGGTCTCCATTTAAAGAAAATTTTGGCTAGCTGGCTGATAGTGACCTGCCACTAGTTAGGACATTTGCAGCCTGGACACATATACGTGGCACACACCTCTGAATCTTACCTTCTGAATTACACTGACCAATACCAGACCTGGTTTTCTGAAAAATGATCATTGCTGTCATTGACCACGATCAACTCTGCTCTTCTGCATGTTTTATGACTTCATTTTCTATTTCAGCTTCCTTTTTGTGAACACACTGTTGTCAGTTGCTGAATTACCTAAATGTTGTGGTAATACACTCTTCTGTGGAAGAGGAATATGCTAACAGCCTAAGCTGCACCACAAAAGATGAGAACTAAGTGAGGTACACAGGTTTGACATTAATTACTTTCTATATTTTCTCTCAGGTATAAAACATTTCAAACCAAAATTTCCCTAATTATATAATTAGGAAGTCAGGCAGCTGGCACTGGCTGTCAGAAGAAATGCACTAGCCATATCAGTAGACCCTAAATCCTGGAATGGCGTTCCTATCACTGTAGTATACTCCCTTCTACTTGAGTGACCATATTCAGTTGCTCCAGGCTCTTCCCAGCTCTCTTGTTGTCGTACTTAGACACGAAAGGACCACGCAGACACCGTTCTGTCAGGATAAGGCCTGGGCCAAAAGAGAGAGAGCAAGAAGGGCCAAGGTAGGGCAAGAAGAAGGAAGAAGGAGGAAGAAGACCGGCCCGGCCCTTTATTTTGTTAGTTATATATTTTTTTAGAGACAACCATGGATTGGAGGATGGGGTTACCACCTCTCCATGACACTGGTCAGATCAAAAGTCTATCATAATTTTCCGCCTAACAAAAAGAATGATAATAATAGATATTGGTAGGTAAACATGGCTGATGCTTACAGTAAAGTGCCTGGGAAATTCTACTACAAAAATGAAAACATAAAAAGACTGCAAAATTCAGGGCAACATCTTGTGAGTCCAGTGTTCAATTTGGTGGTTGAAGCTTTGAAGAGTCCTTTCCACAGGAGGGGGAGGAAAAACACATTGAAAAATTCAGTACAGAAAATGAGAAGGGTAACACTGAAGAAGAGAAATAAGATATGAATTAACCTCAAACGAAAGTACTGGTATGTCAGATACTATCAAAAAAGAATGGAAACAAATCTCAATGAAATTCTAAATAAATAGACTCAAAAAATTTCTCACCATTACTGCTGGTTTACAGTCTGCCATTTCTATAAAATATGGTTATTCTGTCTCTCAGTTTCTAAAAATGTTCTGGTTCATGCAGTAGAGAGAAAAGCACACGTCTGCCAACCAAACTATCACTTGAAAGAGGATGGTCATGATACACTTTGGCAGTATTCCATTTCAGATATTGGCCAACCCCAAATATCTAAGGAACTTTAACAGTAAGTTAAAGTTTTCCTTCCTGATATCCAGTGAGAACATCCAGTCCAGCTTTGTATATTTGACTGTCTATTGTCTCAAACTGATACTGCCAGTGACAATACTGGAATTAAATTACTCATCGTGACTGCTCCGAAAACATTGTCAAGTGATTTAGAATCAATTCCTCATTTGCACTGGACATACTGTGCAAAACTTCCAGCCTTCAGACCAACACTTCTTATGGTATGGTTTCTGTTGTTCATAAGATTACAGGTCTTTGAGTAGTTTCCAGAAAGCACAAATTGACAACATCACAACATTCATGGCCAGTGGATTTATTACAGTGAAAGCAGCCAGGAAGTTAGCAAGTAATGCCCAGGCAGAAACCAACAATTAGGGCATCTTCCCCAACAAAATTTCTGCTGAATCCCAAGCTCCAAGAATTGCTAAAAGGTTATAAATCTGAAAATCCATGAAACTGTCATATGAACCAATACAAACTGTGTCCAGATGCGTTTCACAAATCAACAGAAATCTCATTCCATTCATTGCTATTCCCAAGGGAAAGGTTTGTGAATCTCTCCCTAGTTAAGACCAATGATGATACACCTTTTTGTATCATTATCCACTCTTGGCAACATAGTCTCAAAAGTTACTATTAAGAAAAATATGGAAAACTTTATTAATTTGAGGATCTTGCAAATTAAGTTTTCCATCCATTTCCTGACTATATATATATATATATATATATATATATATATATGTGTGTGTGTGTAAATGACAAGTTTACCTGTCTGTATACAAAGAATAATGNCTTTATACCTTAATTGGGGCTCAATCAAGATGATTGAGTTCCAGTTGGACTACAGATAAAATGGTTTCTTGAACTTCTGTGTCATCAAATGCACTATCTGAAAATTTAATCCTCATAGGGGAACCAAGGAATTCTATTACCTTATTCGATAGATGATATTATTTTTCATCCTTTTTTCTCCAAAACCCTTTACTGTAAACTATTATTATCTGCTTTCTCAGGCATAAAGACTTTTAAAAAATATGAGTGATATTCACCTTCTATGTTTCTCTTTCTGAGACAAAACAGATGATTCAGTATTTATTAGATAAAAGAAAGACTGAATAGATAAGAAAAAATCTGGACTATAAACTTGGAGATACATTTAAGGTTTGAGTTCTAAGACTGGAAGTTAAAAAAAAGGGTAAACTACAGTTCACTGACAAGAAGGACAGTGAGAAGAAAGTTATGTGCTTGTTCTTTCCCCAAAAAGTGTTAGCATGTGAGCTGGGAGCTTCATTAGATTCCTTGTGCTAAGTTTAGTGTTAACTGCCACTTTACTGATGGGAGCATGTAAAAACTGACAAAGGACAAAATCATCATTATGTGAATTCTCAATGAGAGAAAAGTCTAGATGTTATATCTTTGTTCTTTTAAACTTTTTCTTTCACATGTAGTATGAATCCATCATGAAACTTGTCTGTTATTCGAAATATTATCTTTGAATTGCATAATTAGAAGTGGGAGAAGATGAAAGTTAAAAGATTTCTTTGCCTACCTGACTGAATTTCAAACTTACCTGTTTAAAATGACAGCATATTTTTCTCAAATTTGGATCTGTTAATTTTATTAATTTAGCATTCAGATAACAAGAAAATTTTTTTAGAAATTTTACAGAGATGCTATTGTCCTTCCTGAAAAATATAGATGAAATCCAGACCACCATGCACCCAGGTGGCCAAGAACACAGAGGGTGTCCTGGATTGTATCAGCAATAGTGTGGCCATAGGACCAGGCCAGTGACCATCCCCCTGTTGAGGCACCGGTGTGTCTGTGCCTCAGGCACCATGTTCAGTTTTGGCCCATTCACATAAAGAGTGAGCTGAGTGTCTGAGGGAGCTAGGGGTGTTTAACCCAGAGAAAAGGAGCCCCAGGGGAGACCTTGTTGCTGTCTACACCTACCAGGAAGGAAGGAGGGTGTAGCTGAGTGGGAGTAGGGTGTTTTCCCCAGGTAACAAGTGACAGGGTGAGAGGAAACAGCCTCAAGCTGTACCAGGGTTGGAAAGGATGAAATAAAGATTTATTCACTGAAAGGGTTGTCAAGCATTGAAACAGGCTGCTCAGGGAACTGTGGACTCACCATCCCTAGAAGGGTTGTGTGTGCAAAAAGTGCATAAATGTGGCACTTAGGAACACGGTTTAATGGTGGACCTGGCAGAGCTGGGTTAAAGTTTGGCTGGTATAAAGATCTTAGACATCTTTGCCAATCTCCATGATTCTATGATTCTATGAAATGTTCCTGTTCTCTAATTTTCTATATGTCAGGCTCAGCCTAAATCATCCTTTCACTCTGCGAGTGCCCTGAAATTGATGAAAGTAACTTTGAAAGAGGATAAAAGGAACTTTGCAAGCTCCTAATAGAGGGTGCTACCACCAACTTTTGTACTATAAAGTGAACAGAGTCAAGGGATGTTTGGCTGATCTCTAAAGTAGTGGATGATCACTAAAGACCAGTGTAAAACTGAAAAGGGAGACCCATAAAACAAAATAATTATTTAAAAAAGTAAAATATGCATCATTATTGTGGCTTGTTCTGCTGTTATATTTAGGAATTCAGATGTTATTATACCTGTTAGTATTACAAAAGATACCAAAAGCCCACAGTGAGTCTAAATAAAATTAGCTGGTTTATAATTTAATACAGCACTGTTCAGACTAGAGTGACAGACAAATAGAAGAAGCTGGAAAGAAATATTAATGGTATACATCTTACCACATACACAGGGCATGTAAAAAAAATGGTTGGAATTGAAGATACAATTTCATAATTATAGCTGATACAAATACAATTTAGAAAATCTTATTTACATTATGAAGATGTTTTGAGAATTCTAGTCTTAATACAGTTCATTTGGGTCACTGTTACTGTTTATGAAGTAGAGGAAGACGTATGTACAACATGCTTTAGACTATTGCACCTCTAGGAAACAATACTGGTCTAAATATTAATGAATAATTAATGAATGAGAGATACAGGACTCAATAACAGCACGTATCAACCATGTATTCAGACTAAACTTTGTGACAATAAATCAGTGGTAATCAAACTATTCAGACCACAAAATATTTCGAAAGACAAAGTTAATTTAAAGACTTGATATGTTTCCTGTGGTTTCCTTTACTCTTTTAAAATTTCTAGTAAAGTCTTCCTGCTGCTACCATTGGTATTCTCTTCCTCTTGCTATTGAAAACTTTTGTCTGAGCTCCTTTCTTTGCCATTGTCTCCTTTGTTGTGCTGGGGGTTATGCCCTAAAAATATTATAAAGCCATTAATGTTAGGTCAGCTTTCTATCATGCCTGTTTCAACAGCTGGAGACTATTTTGCTACACTGAAATAGAGAAGATTTCAAACCCAGTAATAATTTTACAGTTACAAGTTATTAAGACTCACATACAACTGAGGACTTGCACTGTATTTATGTGTCTGCTTCATTGTAAGTGTTCAGAAAACAAAAAAAGGGTGGACACCACAATAAGGCAGAAACCACTGGCATGGCAGTGATCCATAAGTGGTACCAGGCACCCTGACTCCTCCTTTTCCATCTACCTCAGCAGACAGGTAGGAGCCATGAGCTGCCTGTGGCTTGGTGCCTTAGGGGCAGCAGCTGGTGGTGCTGCAGAGGGGCAGTCTGGTATGAGAGGCACAGCAGGGAGAAGAAGATTGAGGCAAAATACAAGCCACAAAGGTAAGAAATAACAGGAAATTTTAAGGGATTGAGGACCAGGGAAGATGAGAGGTTTGGTTTGTTTTCTTCCTTTGTTGGAATTAAATAGATAAACAGACTATTTTAAATGGGGGAAAGCACTGAGTTTGAAAAAAGCTGGGCTTCAGTGCTCCTTCTCTTTTTTTGATAACTTAAAATCTCCCAGGAACCAGAAGAGATCTGCTATGCCAAACTCCCATGAGGCATTCTGTAGATGTTAGCATTATGCTTTGATGTTACTTAGCTGGGAACGCACTGGTATACTCTGAGATACGGTAAGAGAAGCCTTTAGCATAGCAGCAGCATAAGTCTGGAAGACGTTTCCACCTCTGCTGTTCTAAGCATGGATCTCCTCTCCAAGTCCGCAGCTTCTGTTGTTACAAAGAACCAAACAGGGCCTTGGTCTCTCATTTTAAATATGAATATGGAAGGATGTAGTGGTAGATACAAGAGATCAGCTTGGACAGCTCCTGGTTAAAGCCATATTATGTGCTTATCATTCCTCTTAAAGTGTCCTAATAATTTTACTGTAGGTTCAGGTTGAATGAAGGGAAGGGCTCTGTATTTTGCCATAAAATAGAAATTGCCAGTTATTTAAGATGTGTGGTTTCTCTTGAGCTTCTACTCTGGTAATAAAGACATTTGGGAAGGACATAGAGTTTATCCACTCTACCAACTGCTCTCAGGGTTGATTACGTCCTAATTTAAACTGTCATTGTACTAATGTCAGGAGCAAACAAGCTTAGAAATAGTTTGGGGCCAGATAATTCAGAAATCCCTTGCTTCAGTTAAGTGTCTGAACTAGTCATCTGCTTCTTCTGCATGTTGTTGCTGTATCTCTCTCTGCTCCTAAGTATCTTGAGTAATTTATTGTGTAATGGCTTTTTCCCCTTCCCCTTCTGCCCCCTGTCATGATGAGGAGGAACTGAAATGGAATTAATGTTTTCTGGTGACAGATATATCTTTATGATTTGTATTAGTCTTTACTTATTTCTATGTAAAATTTATGTTATTCTGTCAAAGTATATTTGACATAATTCAAACCATATGCTGTCTTTATCTTGACAGATATATATATTAATTTAGGTCATTGATAAGAAATATAACACTGTAAAGATACAGGGGGATAGAAAAACATTATAGATTTTTATGCTGAGTTTCTTAATACAGTTTAAATACTATGTTGCAAAACCAGGGACCCTAGATTCATTAGCATACTGTTGAGAGGTTTTAAGGGAGGAGCAATAGAACAGACTGCAGAGGAATATCAAATCTCCATGTAAAATCTTTTCTGCCTTGCTCTATGCTGCATTACACTTCAGATTTCATGGTGGAAGGCTGCACTTGTCCTTCACTCCTGTATTTCTCTTGTGGTTTTTTTCCTCTTCTTTTATGCAACGCAAATCACACAGGAAGGGAAGTGTGTGTGCATATTCAGATGTCATTTCACAAAATGACAAAACCCCAATATGTAAAATTAGCACTTTTGGGAGAAAGCTTCCCTTAACAGACTGTTTTACATCTCATAATTTCCACAGTACTGCCATTCAGTGTCATACTTGCTGTCGTTTTCATGATCAGCAGTGACTTGAAATTGATGTGAGACGTAACTGGCAATGATATAGATTTCTCTTTTGCTTTTCTTTGTGTGAGAGTGCATCTGGGTTTTGTAATATTTCTCCCTTGACAGAATTTTTTATATGCACTTATTCACAACCTTATTACTAGTGAACATAAGTCAGACTCTATCTGATATGAAGTCCTTGGTCATATGGGGTAAAAATTATTACAAATTATTTAAAATTTATTAGAATTTTTGTGATATAGGTATTTAATAAATTATTGGATGTTAAGATCAGAGCACCATGAATATCCTAGCATTAATCCTACTAGTACATCAAACAGATTTGCTTGGGCAGTCTTAAAACCGAATTCTTAGTGTTTAACTTAACACTATTTTAAAATATATTTTACATATATTTAGAATATATTAATTTTTAATAAAAGCAAAAATGAGGGAACTGCTGTTGCCTCATTTTTAACATTTTTTACCTTATTATTTGAGATGTTCTAGCTTAAGAGGAGGGAGGTTTAAAATTAAAATCAAACTTATAAGCAAGATCATGTGGAAGATGCCACAGTTTTACTTTCATTAAGACACCACTGATTTCAGAAGTAGAATTATATAGTCTCATTATAGTCTCTAAATGCAGTAGGGCAATGGAGCAGAAGTAAACCTTTAGTATTACTACAGCGGTGGGAAAGGGGGGGAGGAGCAGCAGTGATTAATACATTTTTCTCCTTTTTTTAGTGTACTTCATACTCTGAAACAGCACCTTTTTATGATGGATGCATGCATTAAACACAGGAAATAAGATGATACAGTGCCCTCCTTAAAAAGTTAAAGGTTTACTTATATACTGATCTAAAAATTTAAATAAGAGTGTATTTTTATGCTGTGTATTTTAACTTCCTGACTTAAAACACACTTCAAAAGATTAATCCTGCCTATTAAAAAAGGATGAATTGCTACAGAACTTGCTTCCTCCTAATCTAAGGTGTCTGGCCATTTTCAGGATCTTCTCATATTTTCAGTGAGGCGTGGGCTTTGGCTCCACTCTACAACTCCTTTTTTGATCCCACACATGTTGCAATCTCCTGAACAACAGTCTTGCTTGGGGTACAAGTTCATGTGTCTTCTAAAGGGGGGGCTGTCTGCCACTGGAGAAAGCTGCACATTGCCAGGGTTTGCTTTATGCAGCCACTGGTGCTCAGCCAGGATGTTTTAAGTAGCTAAACCAGTACTGAATGAGTCAGTGGTGCAGACAGAGTTAATTTTCTTCTAGTTTAGCTCCTTAACTAACTTCCATGCAGGTTTGGATGAGCATGGCAATGGCAGAAGGAAGGTCAAGAAAACTTATTCAAAGCGTCAGAGACTGAGGATTTGGATCACCCCAAGGAGCGGATGGAATCGAGTGCCTGTCATTGGATTGTTTTCTGTGTGGAGCTATCTACAACCTTAATTCTGCCACAAAAGCTGTCCAGGTGTTGTGCTAGACTGCAGCTAGGAGGCTTCTGAACTCTAACCTCTCTCTCTTCCTGAGGATGGAAGAAGAAATTGAGAAGTCATCAGTATTGTGCTCGTGGTTCAAGCTACATGTCAGCAGCCAATCTTATCTTCAAAAGCCTACATGTATTCCAATTTTTTTTTCTGAGTGAAATACATAAGTAGCAGATCACTGAAGTATTCATTAAAATTTCTAAAACTGAGCAGAAAGAAAATCGATTTTAAAAAAATAATTTTCTAAGAATAATCAACTATTTGTGATTTAACATGCTGGAATTATGAAAAGATATAATCTATTCCCTTGCTACTCTTATTCTGCTTTCATTACACCAAAGTATACACTTGTTTACGAAGATTTGATGTGAAATTCGTATTTCTCTTCTCTGTGAAACCTATAGAGTTTTTATGTGAAAATGTCCAACTACTTTGAATTCCTTATTACATTCATTTGAAGATCTTAGAATTTTTTTCTGTATATATTCCATATATATTGCCCCTTGAATATTTGTCCTGAATTGACTTTCTTTTCATGAATTTATCCATGCAAGTAGGAACCTTCCTTCTCACCATTCCTTCCTTTCTGACCCTGATTATGGACCAATATTGACTTTTATAGCTATAAGTATCAACAAGTATAAAATATTAGGAATTGATCAACCCATTTAATATTTCTAAATTATATTAACAAGTTAACAAAAGGAAAGGATAAAGTAAGAGTGGAATAAATCTGTACTCAAGAACCAGCTAAAGAAAGAAACACATTGGACTAGGGATCTTTCAATTAGGAGAAATCATGAGAACTTTTCTTTCCCTGTTTATTTTCCTATGTAAAATATGTGAATACAGTGATAGTACAGAATATGGTAGAGAAAATATTGTTCTCTCTAAAGAATTTTTTCTTTTAAAGTTCTAAACACCAAATGGCAATAGTTTTTTGAAAACCTCCAAGGCAGTATGTTTTTTCTATGTGAGGACATCTTGACTTCTTGTGACTTGAAAGAAACACAAAGGAAAATGTAAGAGAGTAATTTACCCTCACATCAATTCTGCCAAACTGAATAGGCAGGGACTGAAGCAAATACTTACAAACCTCCTTCATAATTTATATACAGTTTCTATGGTGTTATATATTCTAGCCTTAGCTTTTGCACTTCATTTCTGTCTTCTTAAGAAAGAGATAAGTTAAATTTATCTAACTTAAAATTCACATTATTATTACTCTTCATGAAATTACATTATTATTACTCTTTGTGAAATTGATGGTTCCAGCTGAGGGCACAGGAATAACCTGTTTCCTTTAAACACTTTTGCATTTTCAGCTACACCTGTCCAGACATTTGAAATATGCTTTAAATTGGTTTTCAGGAGAATTGATTTTCTTTGCGGCTATTTTTCCAGAGCTTTATTCCATTTGCAGGTATTTCTGCATTTAAATCACAGTAAGGTGCTACATGGTGAGGAAAATATTCTCACCTGGATCTGAAGCCAAAGGAGATTTAATCCCAAGTTGTGTCTTTAGGTGGTCTTGGCTTATGCATGAAAGAACTGGAGAAAGGGCTCATGCGTATTATGAATCCAGTTCCTTACTTTCAATAACTTTCATGGCTTGAAAAATGTCTCAGCTAGTAAAAATGACAGTACTTGAACTCCTTAAATACAAGCCGCATTTTTTTGTCAATTGTATGAAGCATAATTAAAAAATAACTGGTTTAGAAAAATAATTTAAAAAAACAGGTTTGAATAAGATAATAAAAGATTGTTCATTGAGGAGCTACCTTACAATACATTGTGAAGAAGTTGCATGGTGTGCATGCTGTAGTCCCAAGTTAGGCAACATGTTCAAATTTTTTAATATAAATGCAGAAATAATTACATTATTTAAAAAAAAAAAAAGAAAAATTGGAGGACTGAAAGGAACCAGATTTTCTGGTGTTTAAGAGTTTGAAGTTTAGTTTTCTATAACCAGTGAAGAAATTTTATTGCAACTAATGCCATAAAAATGAGAATCTCCTCATTAATTGAATGGAATTTGATTAATTATTTACTTTCGTGTTTAGGAATCCAGTTCTGAATCTTCTGATGAAGTGGTTGGAAACTGCAAGAGTGGTGTTGGCACCAAAAACATCATCTGAAATGGTGATTAAGCTAAAGCTGGACAGAGGGGACAAGTATTTCCCCCCACTAGGATACAGCACGTGTAATGAGGAAGAAGTTTCCCCAACTGTGGTGTGCATTACTGATATTCACCTCTGATAATTTCAATACCAGCAGTTCACAGCAGGGTTTGTTGTACATCCCTGTTAAAGCTGTTTACAAATGAACTTTTGGAACTTTTCAACTTCCTCTACCCCATATGCTGAACTTAAGAAGAAAAATCCCAAAACATTTTAATAGGTGCTTCCTTTTAGAAGTGTGAATGAGCACTAAGATTAATGTCTAAATAATAGGCTTTAAAGAGTTGCAGAATATCAGACTACTTTTCTCTCTCATATTTTCAGTTTCTTGCATGTGGCTTTTAACAGGAATAATACCAGTTAGTTATTACATAGCTTTTCTCTTTTGGCAACTGGACTTCAAAAAGAAGCTCTTAATTGAAATCAAATTCTACTCTTAACTCTTACAGCTCTTCTTGAGATATGTTTTGTGATTATTAAGGTTCTGATTCTAGTCTTTAATTCTGTTTTGTTACAAAACAGTGGGTTTTTTAATGAGTTTGCTCTTGTACAAAAGGAAAAAACATGGTGGCTACATCTCATAGGTTTGTAAAGCAAGGTAAAATAGATATCATTAGATAAAAATTAGTTATATTTAGCAAACCAGATAATGTAAATTATTATATCTGTACTGAGATATTTATAAAATTTCTCTAATAAGCCATGTTTTAGAGTTTGACACTAGAAAACTTGTCAAATTTACACTTCTTAAATATGGGAAGAAAGGAAAATTTCCTTTTGATTATTTTGGGGAAAAAAAAGTGTAGAGAAAAAGTATGTCCTCATTGCATTCCCATTTTAAAATGCAGTCTTGATATAGATATATTTCATAGAATTATAGAATCGCTAATGTTAGAAAAGAGCCCTAAATTCATTGACTTCATCTGCTAACCTACCATTGCCATGTTCACTGCTAAAACGTGTTCCCAGAAGCACCATCCACAGCTTTTTTGAATATTTCCAGGGATGGTGACACCACCATTTCCCTGAGCATCCTGTTCCAGTGCCTGACTACCTTTGGGGTGCAGAATTTTTTCCTGTTATCTAAACTAAACCTCCCCTGGTAAAACTTGAGGCCGTTTCCTCTGCTCCCATCACTTGTTACCTAGAAGAGACTGACACTCACCTGCTGGCTACAACCCCCTTTCAAGTATTTGTAGGGAGAAGAAAGGTCCCCCCTGAGCCCGTTTCTCAACCAGGCTAAACACCTCCAACTCCCTCAGAGAGAAACACAATTTTCTAGACATCTCCATTGCTTACAATAATTCTATATTTTATTAATACTGTAACAAAAATTCTCTTATTTATTTTGTTTCTCTTTACTTGCTGCAGAGACACTTGACTAAACACAGATCACTAATTGTAGCGATAACAGAGCAAAGTTTTTGCTGGTCTTAAGATAATGTAACGTTTTAACTAAAAGCCCAGTGTAAACTTGTACATTGTGCAATTTTTTTCCTGTACAGGGTCTTACTAGTTATCCCAAGCTGTTGAAAAGACACTTCATGAATTGCTCAGGGTTTTAGTGTACTAGACAGTCCTTTTTTGTTGTACTTCTTTATCAAAGATGGCTTTGAAAACCTCATAGATTTTTAGTTATTTGAGAGCAGAATGATGCCACACTTTTTCATTCCCACCCTTGCTGAGATGTTCCTAATGCCTTTTTTGTCATTAATAATTTCTCTCCCACAAAAATTACAGAGAACAGCCTGAAAAATCCTAGATCTCCTACAATAGAGATTGTTTTGTTTTGATTAGATTCTGGACAAAACAACCCAACCAACCAACCAACTAACCAATTAACCAACCCAAAACACACACACACATACACACCCCAAAAGCCAGAAAAACAACCCCAAACCCCCCAAACTGTGACATTTGGGTGAAATATTAAGTCTCCTGCTTCAACTATTCTGCTAGAGTATTTTTATTATATTATATATATATTAGGTTATATATTATTATCATATATATTACTATACCATCATTATTATATTGTGCACAATTGCATGTGTTAAATCATTATTTTACTTTGTGAATCTGCATTCTTAATTAACTTTAAAGCATTTTTAAGTTTCTAACACATAACTACAATCACTCTGCAATCTGTGAGTGATTTCTGTGCATTACTTCTCTAACAGTGAAACTCTCAACACAGCTAAGAGTTGTAAAGTACTGTGGTGGAGGTAGAAATTTTTATCCTGGCCGATGAAGGTTTAAAATAATTACACTCTTGAACGACCTGAAACTTATTCCTTGTCCTGTACTGGAAAGGGGAAAAAGAAGATAATGTGGATAAGGAAAGTAGAAATAATAGATATTCCAGATAAGTGGAAAGGGGACAAAGGGACAGTGTTATGGAAATGGGGAAAGTCTGGGAAGTGGTAAGGAAATGTGTTATTTGGTTCTCCTCACCAAGAAAAGTCTGTTTCACCCTGAAAATATGCTGTCCTCTTACTGCGACAATGGGGGAAGAAAATAATGAAGCTAAACTGGTATGGTCAGAAAATATAACAAATGAAATTTTCTCTGAATTAATCATTAATGTCTCTGGTATGTATTTTCACCTTCAGTGATTCAGTTGATATGCTATTATTAAGACATAAGCTGTTTTGACAAGTGCTTTCTTAGCCCCAGACTACAATGTGAACAGTGGAGTATATGCTTAAAATGGCCTTGTCTGCAACTTTTCTCTGAAGCTTAGGAAATAGACTTCAGTATTAACTGACAGATTATAACATATATTGCTGACCTTAGTCAGAAAAGAAAGCAGATGGTAAAACCGTGCTTTGCTAACTGATCATGCAGTTGGGACACAGCAGCAGGGAATTTTGTTCCTTGAATTTTCATAATACGTAACAAATTAAATCTTTTATGAGAAATCCCAATTCGTCAGTAAGCTAACAGAACTGATTTCACTACAGATCTCTTTCTCCCTGTCTGTAAAGAAAAGCCCTGAGAGCCAACTTTTGGGGGTTCCTTTGAGTAAACTTCTTTTTCATACAACTGATATGAGAGAAATCTTTGGACTGATAAAAGGACCTACAGCTCTTACAGTGTGTTAAATAACCTGCAGTTAAATTTTCTTATGCAAAGTTGCATGAGACAATAACCTTGCGTCTTCCATATTTTTAGCAAAATCATGATCTTATCTTGTAAGAAGTCAGATATTTTACTGAAAGGTAATTTCCAAACTACTGCACACTCATTTCTGTTAAAAACATGAGGGGTTTCAGAATCTTTTTTTGTCTTGAATGGAGAGTTGTTGTGAGACTCTTTGTTCTCAAGGCTGAGGATTCATTATGTGTCACCCTCTGAATCACTCTAAAAGTAATTCTATACAAAAATGAAGAAGGATATTTGGAGAGGGAACAAATGATTTGTCTGGTGTCCAGTATATTTGTATGGGGAAATATGATGTCTTCTGTGTTCACTGCCCTTTCCTGTTGGTATTAACCCATGAGCTGTTGCCTGCTTTCAGTAGGAGAGTTAACTTTTCTCTCTCAGGGTATGATAACTTCACTACTCTCCCAATTTTTGTAGTGATTAGACAGGCCATCTTGAGAATAAAATGCTCCTTTCTTTTCCTTACTCCCTAGGTTTTGTACTTCTGACTGTGGATGCATCCTACCAGCTTCCATGAATTTCAGGTTCCTTAGAGGGTCTTGCATCTGGTTTCCAAAGGAGGAAGTTCTTCATTCTCTCAGTCCCTGTCATTGTCTTCTGTGACTTGGGTGGTGTGGCTGGAGCACTTGCTGGTGAAGTTTAGGGCAAAAAACTGAGTAACTCAGCCTTCTCCATGCCCTGGCTTACCAGGTATTCCATTTCCTTCCAGAAGGAAGGATCTTCCTACGTGTAGAAACTGAATTTATGACATGGTGTATGGTAGTGTCACTAATTATTTATTTTAATGACTATTTAAAACCAATGTACCAATATTTTATGTGTTGCTTTCTTTCCTTCTCCCCACCCTCCCCCCCCCGGAATAAGTGAGGCTCAGGGGAGACCTTATCACTCTCTACAGCTACCTGAAAGGTGGTTGTAGTCAGGTGGGGGTTGGGCTCTTCTCCCAGGCAACCACAGGCAGAATGAGAGGACACAGTCTTAAGCTGCACTAGGGGAAGTTTAGGTTAGATGTCAGAAAAAAATTCTTCACTGAAAGAGTGACCTGGCCAGAGAGGTGGTGGAGTCACCGTCCCTGGACATGTTTAAAAAAAGACTGGATGTGGCACTCAGTGACATGGTTCAGTTGATGAGGAGGTGTTAGGTTAGGTCACAGGTTGAACTTGATGATCTCAAAGGTCTTTTCCAACCTAGCTCATTCTGTGATTCTGTGATTAGTCTGGTGTGTAAGAAAGGATCTCATTAGTAGAAAACTGTTAGCCTAGTTCAAGCTAGTCCTATGATAGATGTTCATAACCTCAAGAAGAGAGGAGTAACATTGCAAGGTCAGTATGGGTTTATTCAGGACTAGGCTAACACCTTTCCCTGATCAGGTGGAAAAAGGATATGGATAGAAACCAATTTGGTGCTATGACAGAGTTGCCCTTGACTGGAAGCTGTTGTAATGTCTTCTATGTCTAAAATCCTTCTCTGGTGCATAAGGACATCTACAAAATTAATTAACTGAGCCTAACTTCTCTTGACTGTTGAAGCTCAGAATAAATGATGTGAAGCAGAGCAACCTGGGAGCTGCGTGTGTTAACAGGCAAGTGATCCACAGGCTGGGTATGACTGTGCCTTTCAGGTACCTAAGCTGCTTTCGGATCTCAGAAGGTGCCACATGAAAGCAATGGTATTTGGCAACATGATTCCTTCATTAGGATTGAATTAGGTCAAAATCAAATTGCTTTAAAAAATCCTCTTATTCTAAAGGGTCTAATGCTAATGGATTAAAAATTTAATTGCAAGGAAGTTGTGTTACTTGTCTTTCCTGGTTTTCACAAGTACAGAAAAATACACTCCTTATATGAAAGAAGTTTGGCACAACTGCAAAAAGATTTGGAAAATCTAAAACAGTGCC
Organism: Machaerirhynchus nigripectus; assembly: GCA_013397975.1. Taxonomy (NCBI): domain Eukaryota; kingdom Metazoa; phylum Chordata; class Aves; order Passeriformes; family Dicruridae; genus Machaerirhynchus; species Machaerirhynchus nigripectus. The sequence goes on from VZRQ01009878.1 coordinate 129,768, forward strand.
AAAATGTTCTATATACAGGGAGTTAGTTCTAGAAGGTCCAGTCTTCCTAGAAAATTGTGGGGAAAGGAAGGAAGGAAGATTGGGAGAATTATCTTTGTTTATAAAGTAAAGAAAGACTGAAAAAATAATCTAAAAATTCTTTGCAGCAGCCCAAGAAATGGTTACGTATTTTTTCAGAGGAAAAAGAAAATTTAAATCAGCTTAGATTAACTTAATCAGCTTAAATTAATTTATCCTTCTATATACAAGATAAACTGGGAAAACCCATGCTGGCATTTTTTTTGACAGAATTTGTTAGGAAGGGAGAAAAAACAGGCCTCTTTTAAAGTCATCCTCATACCACAATTAAAATTTCATTGTTGAGAAAATATTTTTAGACTCTAAACAGGGTAATGAACAGGCGTAAACTTTGTACTGTTCACTAATTTTTATAATTAAAAAGTAAAATTCCATACAGATAAAGTGGAAGGCATTTATTTTTCTTTAATAGGTGGACATTTACTTTTCAATGGAATATGGGTATGATCAGAGCTTACCTTTTTAAAAGTCAACCACTTGGATTCCAAAAAAGAGGGAGAGATGTTTATATAGAGAGTGAGACTCATTCATGTAGTCTAAGAGAACTATTATTTTAGGATCTTGGGCTATTTTCCAATATTGTAGTTGAGATAGAGATGCTGGCTGTTCATTGGTGTTGCTTTTCTTCAGTTATAAAGAGGGATTAGCCCTTCAAGGCTCTGCAGTTGCTTTATACTGGTGCAATTGTACATTGCCATTAAAAGGAGCTGGTGCAGCTGCTGGGTGAGCTTGATAGGAAATTGATTTGGTCGTAAACTAAGCTGACAAAAGAAAAAAACCAAGACCTTTCAGCCAGATTAATCCTCAAATCTATCTCATTGTTTGGATGCATGAATACTGTTGCTGGCAAAAACAACAATGTGGGAATGCACAGGGAGAGTTCAAGGAAAAGCATCTGTGTTGGCTTAAAGTGAGCTGAGCCCTCAGGTAATGTGAGCATTCTGCTAGGGAATAATTATTCTGATATTCTGTATGAGTTTGTCTGCTTTTCTGCCTTATCTTTTTGCATATGCTGTGTGTCTGGGACTAAAGCCACCTTTCATTGGCATAGAAACTAATTTTCTGTGTGGGCTGGTTATTTCTAATTGCAGTCAGCAACTTACACTCATCTTCTTTTGAAACATCTGACCTACGTAATTGTTGCAGCAGGGAAATTGTATTAGAAAGAACAGCAATCAAACTTAACATGGGAATTTAAATCATAATAGAAAACTGATGTATCACTGCTGCAGGGAGCAAATAGAGATGAGCAAAATAGAGATGTTTCTCTTGCAGAAATAACTACCTGTTTTCTCATGCTCTGAAGCACTGATTTGGTTATGTCTGAGTCCACCTCACACACTGATGAGGTCTTCAAATTACTCAAGTGTTGTTTCACCTTGCAATCACGTGAGAGCATATGTTCCAAATGGTGAAATCCCCTTACTGACTGCCAGACAGTTCCCATGCTAGCAATTTCTGTAAAGCTAGCTGTTGTGGTTTAACCCCAGCCAGCCATCAAGCCCCACAGACATCTGCTCACTCCTCCGTCAGTAGGATCAGGGAGAAAATTGGAAGGGTAAAAGCCAGAAAAATTGTGGGTTGAGGTGAAGATAGTTTAATAGGAACAGCAGAAGTTGCACACACACAGGCAAAGCAAAAGAAGGAATTAAGTCACCACTTTACATACTGAGCATGATGTCACATGGTCTGGAATGTCCCTTTGTCAGTTTGGGTCACCTGTCCCAGCTGTGTCTCCTCCCAGTTTCCCAAGTACCCACATCTTCCTCCCCAGCGTGGCAGCACAAACAGCAGAAAAGGCCTTGGCTCTGTGTAAGCCCTGCTCAGCAATAACAAAAACATCTCTGTGTTATCAACCCCGTGTTCAGCACAAATCCAAAACACAGCCCCATACCAGCCACTGTGAAGGAAATAAATTCTACCCCAGCTGAAACCAGCACACTGGCTTTTACAGTGATACACAGCAAAAATGTTATGTAAATGAATTAGTGTGTTTGCATTGCTAATCCCAGTGGGTAATACCACATTTATATGGCAAACATATTTTCAGGAGTTCTAGGTTAACTTTTAAATCTTCTTATGCCATGAGGTCATCAGTTGGATCCGGAGATAAGTTTCTGTCATCCTTCCTTCTTCTGCCTTTCTGCCCAGGTTTCATGGAAATTGTCAGACCGGCTGGCATAGAATTAGTTGCAATGTTAGCCCTCCTAAAAGAGGGGAAAATGCTAGCACTCCTTCGGGGTACTGTAATTGTCTTAGTTAGAAACTTATTTAAATAGCTAGATTGAAGGGGCAAAAAACTGATTTATATTTTTATTAATATCATTATGTTTCTATTCTCTCATAATGCAGGATCATCATCCCCTTTAAAAATAAATTGATAAATGAAATTTTAAAAAACTATATAATATACTGACATGTTTAAAGAAGTATTTTTCTATTGTAAATTGTCTACTGACCATTTACAGTTTTAGAGAATAGACATCTAGCTTTGTGTTTCTAATTAGATTGAGTATTTTTATATTTTCTCCCAACATCGTTTGATTATGCTACTGATTTTTTAATTTTCTCTACTTAAAAATTCTACTGAATTAGGGACATCTGTTTTCTTGTAAAAATGGGCAACATAACTCCAGACATTTGTGTCACACTCATCTGTTTGATGCCTTGGAGTCTTTCCATGACTTGCAATGTGAAGCTACAGTTAATTAAAAAAACCCTAACAAACAAGAAACACACACACGTAAAACTTGCCCCCAAACCCCCAAATAAACAAAAAAAGTGACTACATAAAAAAAAGTCTAAGTCTCTGAGACAGACCTGACCAGAATTTGTTTCTATAAATGTTTTTATTATAGTGACAAAACAGCTTAGCATTCATCATTTCTCATGCTGTTACCTCCCCTTGTGGTTTACTCCTGTGCAATCACTTATTCAGCATGGTAAAGTGATAATAAGACTACTTCCATTTTGAGCTTATTGCAAGCCCTCTCTTTTTGAACACCATGACTGAGTAACATTTTGAGCTGAAAGATGGGAATAATTTTCTCTCTCGGTGAATGCATAAGCTGTCACTATATAAAAACATCTTGTTTTTTGTTGGAATTTTTTTTTACATTACTACTTATCTGTAACTCATAGTTGCAAAGTAAATCTACTCTTGGTGACATAAAACTTACGGCATTTTCTGATCTTTTCATAGATGTGTTTTATTCTTTTAAGTCACCATTAATTCTACTTTCTGTCACAGACATACAGCACATGGAATTAGTGATCATGTCTTGATGCTATGAGCTATTACTAACTAGTGTACGATTAACCTAAGATTGGCCTCAGAGCACATTATCACATATTTGTGTGTATTTATGCATTCATTCAAACAGGGGACAGTTGATACTCTTTTCAGGCTTGCCAGACTTTCTGACACCAGAGCTTTCAAACGTCTGTCTGTAAAAAGCTGATTCAGAGGCGTGTTTTCCATACATTGTCTGTGAATGCACGATGACATTTTTGTACATACCTACAGATTAGAATCCTTTCTTCATGACATTCCTTTTCAATCTTTTTTTCCAGTGCAACAAAGTATTGCCTCTGGTGCTTGCTTACTATATGCAAACAGAAATTTTTTAATTTATTTAACATTTTTAAACTTATTTTTGGATTCCCTGTACAAAATGTGCAGAGGGGTGTTGAAGTTACACAAGAATTATATGGTTACCTTTTTAAGATAAATTTGGAAAACTGAAATAAAAAGTAAAAATTAATAATAAAAATAACCTCCATACATCTTCCATTAAAGCAATGAAGTAATGAATGATGACATCTGCTTACTTGTTATTCTATTTTGATTGAATGTATTACTTCCAAATACTTGCTAAATTTCTCACTGGTTTGCAGAAAGGAGAAAAATCACACTAGAGTTATTTCCAGAATTAATGGATATCAGCACAACTTTTTCAGTTTACTCTTGCTTACAGTTTTGGAAAGCCAAAGTTTGAATGGGTGAGAATACTGGTACGTATAAGGGAGGAAATTTTTCCATACAGCTTTGTGTATTCACTCCTTGACCATTTATTTTCTTTTATCTGAGGCTATCAGTAGGTCCAAAATTGCTAAAGTCATGTTTCATATCCCTGAAAAATTCAAGTGTAACTCATTGTATCATTGCCAGATATATCAATTCCTTTCTACGCTAATTAGCCACGATATCTGTAAATCCTGCAAATCAGCATGGCTTTCAAATGTACAAATGGATTCAAAAAATTGTAAAAATGTATGTCTATCCATTGGTTTCTGACTAATACAAAGATCTGGAAGATTATTTTTTTCCCTCCATGCTTCAAATCTCTTTAGCAGTGCTTACACTTCAGGTCCAGAGAAATGTCCTCGGCTTGGCAATATAAATTTATCTCAACCTTCAGCAATAACTCACAAAACAAGCAGGGAATTAGAAGGGAAGTAGGGTGGGAGAGGGAGGGGTGAAGGAGAAAAGAGACAGAACAAAAGTCCTAGATATGGAGTAAAGTGGGAGACAGATTTTAAAAAACACTGTTCTATTAGTACTACATACTCTTCACTGCTGCCTGAAATTGCTTTCAATTATTATTTTAAAACTCATCATTAAGCAATTAATAAGTCAAGACATTATATCTCTGAAGTATATTTTCTCATAAACAACTCTAAAATTAAAGAGTTTTTAATTAATCCATGAGTTAATTATCTTCTTGTGAAATAAGTTTAGTTTTAAAGGCCTGTAAAGCAGTGTTAGAAACTGACAGGAAAATATGTAAACATTCATAAATTAATGTAATGAAAGATGTCTTGATATTGTATCTCAGCTCTCTCAAAAAATATTTGTGTTACTCATAAGACAATTATGAGAATTAATGTTTGCACACTTCTGTGTTCTGCGAGTGCCAAGTTCACTTTTTCATCCAGGAGCAAAATACTATTCTCGTGTCATTCCTGGGCAATCAGTAGTTGGGGTGCATTTAAGTTTCATTTCATACTTCATTCATAAGGAAAGATTCTGTGCAGGAACCGCTACTGAGAGCATTTTCTCTTTCAATTAAAAAGCAATACAGAAGACAGTAAGTTTAAGGAGATTTATAACATAAAGTCATTGGTTCAGTTTCATATTGACCATATTCCATCAAAACTGCTGAATTGTGTGCTGGTTGTATTTACCTGAGCCTCTAAAATTATGGGTTGCAATAGCACTAAGTCTCCACATAAAGAATAGAAAAAACAAAAGTGGAGTTAGGTGCATAGTACAGGGACACATCTCTCACCATTTCTATTTCTACAGATCTCTCCTACAGAAAATATTAAATATACAATAATATTAGTGAAATAAAATTTGTAGTGAAATAAAAAATTTAACCCAATATTCTGCTGTGTGCCTTGCTGGAAGCCTGTAATTGTTGAACTATTTCATTGAAAGAGACAATCTGTGGAAAGGCTACAAACAGTTTAGCCCAGTGCAAAAGATTCTGCAAACAAAGATGGGGCAGAATTAATGGCCAGTTTGAGCAGAAAAGTCTGTCACTGTCAGTAGATAAAACACATTTGTGTTCAGGTAAAGAACTAGTTGTCATCAGAAGAGCACTCTGATATTGGTCTTCCTTCTGCTGCCATGCTAGGCTAGTGTAATGGAGTCATCTGTATGTTTCACCTTAGGTTTGCTGGAGGTGTTGTCTAAGTCTTGAAAGGTGGTAAATACTACTTAGATGTGAATTTTGTGTATGTGTAGGAGTTAAACAAAATTTCTGCTGTGCTACGTCTTTACTAATCTAGCTGGATGGCATATAAGGAACAACTCTCTCATGGTACAAGTGAATGATTAATTTTCTCCTCTTTACACAAATAATTATAAAACATATACCTTACATTTACAAGCAAATATTTAAAATATATTGACATACACTACTAGCCTTTTTTTCTTGTCTTGGAGATAAATTTATTTGGTCTTAGTTGATAGTACAACCAACTTGAGGGACAAGGAGCTAAAGTTAACTTCTACCAAACAGCTTTGTAGAAGTACAAATTATCTCGAAACTCTGGACTTTTCTATATCCAGTTCAGTGCCCGCTATGGTTCACCTTCTTTGCTTTCATAACAATAAAAGTTGCTGATATATATGTATTTTATAACTACAGTGATGTCAACACAAATCAGCATGTCTGTTTAACAGATAATGCAACCCTTTTCATGTCTGTTGTGACTTAACAATAGCAGCAGTGACCCTTGGAAAACACAAATCTTTTCTTGAGGGCATACAATAAATCCAGAATTGCAGTCTAGAAGGGCAGACTGGTTATAAGCAATAATCTTAACACAGAACTAAAAACCATGTGTTCAGACTAAGTGAATCCTTTGACAAACTGCAGGTCTGCTCTAACCTTGCTGATTATGTTTAAATGATAATTAATACATCTATCTAATACATTGACAGGACTGTGGGATTAATGGTGTTCAGAAACCTCCACATGGGGGTAGACAGTGAAACTACAGTAAAAACAAAAGCAGTATTTAAGTATTATTCTATACTTAAATATCAAGGTAATCTATCATAGTAATTGGCTTTCTGAAAAGCTTGTTACTTGAGAACTTTGTTGTCATCGTAGCTTCTACCCAACTGTTCATTCTTATTAAATACAAAATTAATTTTCTAGCCTATTTTATGTTTGCCAGCAACAGTAAGCAAAGTATACTGAGAATGAAGGTAAAGAATGGGAAGGAAAAAAAAAGCTTGCATTTAAGCTCCTAATTGATAATAGTTGAAAAGTGCGTAGAAAACCCTCCCTTTCACCAAGTAAAAGACTTTAAAATGCAGAATTAGAACCCAGTTTTGCTTCAGCTAAAGGGGTCGACAGTTATCTACTGTTACCTTTATACCTAAGCATTAGCTCTACAAATAACTGCTGACATTCAAGCATGGATTGGCACAGACAGTGAATTTTTTAAATGGCACTGATAAGTACTGCACATATGTGAAAGTCTAGCTTGATTGCTATAGTTCCAAAGTCAGCCATCATTTATGTCTAGATTGAGACTATTGTGGTCTGCATTGAAGTGGTAGGGAACAGCTGCTGGGACTTATGACCATATCTGCCTGACCTATTTAGAGCCGGCAATTGGTTCCCAAAACAGAGCTCTCTTTGCTGCTTTTGATTTGTTCATAAAACACACTGGTTCTGCAAAAGTGCTTGTTATTTGCAGTTTGCGGGGTGGGAGGGTTTGGTTGTTTCCTTTTCTTTTTCCATTTGCTTTTCTGATTCATTTTTTCTATTTGTTTATTTGTTTGTTTGTTTGTTTTTTTCCCCAAAATCACAAGAGCAAAACCACCTTATAAACATGTTACAATCTATTCACTGCAATCATTTACATAATTTTTTTATATGTTTACCTTATGTAAGTCAACTGAAAGTGGATATAAGGATAACATAGTGCATTTGTTACTTGTTTCAATAACTTACAGAATCAACTTTTCAGTATTTTGAAAATATTTTAAATAAAACTTTCTTCTGGGTGAATATTCTGAAATATCTGCCTAATTTTGGTATTCACTGAAAAATGCAGTGCAGGTGTCTTCAGCTTGGGACCTGAACAAATAAAAATTGCAGCTATGGTAATGTTCCACTAATCACTGAAATGTCAGTGAATTTGGCTAATATTATTATTGTAACTCTGATTATTTCTTTTTACAAGTTTATGATTCATTACAAAAAACCCTCCCTGTTTTTGTTATCAGTAACTAAAATGCTCTGGTATTTTCTCATGCATGGCACTAGGGCTTCCAGGGAGAGAAAACTGTGAATGGATGAAACTGTGGGATGTTTTTGACTTCTGTTTTTTAAGAGAATATTAGAGATTTGGATACAGCAGAGATCACAAAAAACAGACTTTCTTATACTATGACATTTACTTTGTGCTCTCCAAAATATTTTTGATATTTTTTTTGGAAGTTCTTCAAAATCAGAACTAAAGCATCTCTTGCAAATAACATGCATCTGTAAGTAAGTTATTGCTGTAACATAATAAAAATAGACAACAGGGAGTTTTGGTTGTTGTTTAGAATCCTAAGAAATATTCCAAGCACCATGCATCAGATATAACAACTCAGAACTGGATATTTAGCTGCAAATTTTTAGGTATATGTTTAGTTCGTGCTAACAGCTACCATCCTTATGTTTCTCTGTAGTATCTATTAAGGTTTATATTTTATTTTCCCTTTGCTTGTGTGTCCATATCTTGTTTGCACGGAGGGAGAATTTACTCCAGGCACAAGCTATGATGCTGTCACAGCTATGCCTTCTTGAGGGGGTTTTTTACCTTCCAAAGCAATGCAAGAGGCAGATGGACTGTTAATGCTTTTAAGATGCAGATTGTCCCTCCCTCCCCCTCTTCTCATTTTCTAGTCTCTTTACCAAAGAGTCTTAATCAAGAGCACTTTGGCATGGGTTGATACAGTGGAGCTATTCAAATTCCTGCGAGGGACATTTTCAGATAAATTAATTTCATTTCAACATTTGTGCTGTATACTTGAAAGAGAAAGAAATGGTTTGACAAAGATTTAATTATTTTTAAGTTGTATTGATGCTATTGCATGCCAGAGAATTCTTGATTTCTTATTTGAGGTCCACAAATTAATTGACCTACAGAGAATAAACTGACTACATGGTTTCAAAAGCAGTATTAAGTGCCTAAATGAAGCTTTTCCAAGATTCAATGCACAATTATTTAGACAATGTTCCATCCTTCCTCTTAAGTATTCAATACAGTTCATTAATAGAAAGTATTACTGTTCTACTCTAGCACATGGTTAAGTTGTTATGTTTGTGAAAGGCATCAGATTTTAAAGGAAAAAACAAAAATTATTGCTAAGAGAATAAGATGTGGAAAATATCATTTTTGAATACAGATGTTTAGTGTAATTTCTAAGATCTATACTGCTTTGCAATTGCTTGTTATTTTATGCCTCATGTCTTTGGATACTGGGTGTTAAATTGTACTGCATTAGTGAAAGATGTTTGATTGTGTATGGCTAAACCACCTCCTGTTAGTTACAAATTATTCCTATTTAACTGCAGAGGTTACTGCCCTTGTGTTGTATGTAGGCACAGTAAAAATTATCATGGAGAGAACAAAAGCGTCCTCTTGAATTTTGTGCTCTGTCAGGTGAGAGTTGAGAGGATGAGTTTGCCAGGAGTCAAAGATTACAAGCAGGAGAGAGGGTTCTGTGGAATGAAGAAAGAAGGAATTTGAGGTCTGAAATGAAAGGAAGGTGGAAGATGGGTTTACTATACCCATACTTAGCATAACTACTGCAATTTCCCTTTTCAATTTTTATCGCTGATGCATTCTACTTAGACATACCAGCTGGGTTATCTATGGGGAAAAACAGCGAAAGACAGGAGGCCAATACCTATGGGATAATCACAAAACATTAGAGTAATTAAGTTACAGAGCCTGTAACAACTACAACATACAATCCGTACAAAGAATATTTATTTTATTACTATAATGCTTTTTAACTTCTGTTAATATATATGTGCCATTATAATTCAAAGGATAAGGAAAAGAGGGAAATATGAAAGAACATAAGAGTACAGAGGTGCATATCTAACACCAAAGCACAAGAAGCAGGATCAGTCTTGAGAGGATAGACTTACCCTTCTGTAACAAATGAAGAGTGTTTTTCAGTACAACTGAAAACTGTAAACCATTGGATTGGTCATGTTGTTGTCACTAAAAACACCCAGCAGTACTTGTACAGACTGCCTAAGCATAAGCTACACAGGAGTGGAAAATCATCTCATTTTTCTGATAATCAAAGGATGACTTGGAAACATTAAAATAATAGGAAATAATTATTCTTTTTGTTCACCCTGGCTACTATACTGCAGCCACATTTCCATTTCATCTTTCAGTGAACATCTGCTGCCATACTTAGTAAAGAAAGAAAAGGATTAGCTTTTTTGTTGTTCTGACTAGTGGCTATGTTAAAAGAAATTATTGTCTTTGGTTTCACTGCATCTACCTCTTCCAGTGTTTTCTTGGGCTTTCTGCCTAAAAAGTCCACCATTTTATATGAGGAATCATACAGCTAGAAATACTGTCTCTTTTGAAGGCACCACCTGCACAAAGGCAAAATCCATCAGACTTGGTTAACACTTAATTCAATTTATACCTCAGATTATCTCTTTGTTTGCGTATCTTATACAGGATTCTTTTAACGGGATGGGGTAATTCTTGAAGTCCCAGTCATATACACGATTTCTCTACTAAACTGCATATTAACAAAAGTTACCTGAAACTTTATTAACTGGAAAGCCTACGTGGTTTCCAATTTATTTTTTCAGCAATCTAAACACTGTGAGACTTAGTATGTTAAGAGGATAGTAACAGAACTGGTCACAGGCCTGAATACAGACCAGTATGGTAGGAACTGAAATTGTTAAACCCACAGCAACTGACTCCACGGAACTGAGATGAAACCATATTCAGCCATGTGTAATAGTGCTGTTAACCCTGTTACTCCCCAGAACTCTACCAGTCAAGGACGGGCAATGCCAAATTGGAGTTCAGGAATGGCGGTACCAAAACTAAGTGAATGTTTTAACAAACCCTGTCCAAGCAGTCCACCAGGCTACACGCCTGCAGAATCACAGAATATCCTGAACTGGAATGGGATCCTCAAGGATCATTCAAGTCCAACTTCTGGCCCTGCACAGAACAGCTCCATGTAATCACATCATTATGTGATTACACCATGTGATGAGAGGGCTGTCCAAACTTTACTTGAACTCTGGCAGGTATTCATTTCTCCAGTATTTTCTAGCTTGAGGTTTAACATTTGCATTTCTTTTTCCAATAAATATTAATATCTTAACATATTAGTTTGCTTTTTCTCTCATTCACTATATCAATTGCATTTGCTTTTTCCACTGTAATTATTCTGGGACAAAGGTATCTATTGTTAAGCTAGCATAATAAAACCACAAACTTCTCAATTATGAACTGTACTGTAACCAATACCAAAAGATTCAACTCTACTATGAAATCTATCAGTAATTCAAACTGATGTAAAAAATATTTCAGAGGAACACCTACCCCCAGAACCATCTTTTTTATGGTGTTGGCAAAAGATATAGAACCACCAGCTTTGAAAATATTTCATGTAACAATTTACATCTCTAAAAACTTGCAATGAAAAATCAGAATGGATGGAAATCACAGCAAAAAATACTTGAGGCCAAAAAGCTTATGTTTTATTTGACTACCACCCACTACCCACACCAGCAGAAGTTAGTATGCTAAAGAATCATGTGGTTGGTTTTTTTAAGACTTTGCCAAGAGAAACTTACAACTGGAAGTATCTCACAGACTTCTAGGGCTCTGCTGAGATCAGGTTACTGCTATGTTACAGGCTACTGCTATGTTTATAGACAAAGTAAGAAATAAACTTTTTGAAAGACAGCTGATAAAAGAAAAAATGTGCAGAAATACATACCTTCACTGGAAAATTTGTGTGGGTAATTTGAACTTATGGTTGAAACCACTCTTATAAAAATGGCAAACTTTTCTTGCATGCAATAATGTCTCTTGTATGAGCCAGTATCCATCATTCCTGTCCGAAGGATTCAGTATGTCCTCATAAAGATTTCTTTCGTACGAATGAGACTAGAGATGGCTGCCTTCTTCTGTCCCTTTGTCCTGAATTCTTTGCATTTAAAACTCTACATTTCTCATACTGCTCACACTACCACATGATGTAATAGAAGTCTACTTCACTTTTCAAGAGTTGTCTGATATTTGCCAACTGATTTTGCTGAAACCCAACACTTACTCATCTAAACTTAGATATGTAAAACAGGTCTTCCCTATTCATCTCATTTATCTGCAGAAAGAGAGCTTTTTTTTTAATAATGAAAGAAAATAATTTACTGAGGTCTTTTGCAATAGGGCAGCTCTCCCAAGGGGAATGAAATCTATCAAAGAGGATGTCCGTAATTTCCTTGATGGTGACAGTGGTACCAATAGTAAGAATCCTTGAGAACTTGGCTTTAGGTTGATTCAATGAGTCTCTCCATCTGCTTTTGCTTTCCATACAAATAAAGACCTCGATCTGTATTTCCAACATCTAACAAACGTCTTGGCGTCTAACCATGAGAAAATTACTTTGAAGCTATTTTTTTTCCCAGTACAAAAACTTGACTTTGTTAAAAAATTCATAAGTAGCTATCTTCCTGCCTCTTCCTGTCCATGTGATGCTGCCTAAAGTGATGGCTTCTGGATAAAATGGTCAGACAGCTGTTTCTGCTGACAATTGTTTCAGGTAGATGTGAGAAATTCTGTAGCATCTTTGATTTATATCCTCTCCAATCCTTTCCAGCTTCCTGCAAGTGAAGATTATGTTTTGACTGTTATTGAGTGTCTGGTAACAATGGTGCTTATTCATTATCCCTTCATTTTGTAATGTTACTTTTAATTTATTAAGACTGATGAGTAAGCTGAAAATGCTTCTAAGCCACCCATTTTCTTCAATAGTGAATTTTTGCCTTGGCTGTCCTGCTTAAAAGAGCTTTAGTTTATTTAGTGTCACTTTCTTCCAGACTGATTTGTAAATAGCTATCACTGTTTAAAAAATCTATTATTTACAAGGTGCTTCTGGATCAGCTGGCATTTACTTCAAATGCTGCCATGCTACATGTTTCTTTTTTGCCTTCTCTTTTCTTCTTTAAGTATGTTCTTTCTCAAATAAATTCACATATTTATTCCTATCCTTCTGGCACCTTATTTTTACTGAACATTTGATACTGTTTAGCAAAAAAATTCTGTTTAGTAACTGTTTAGAAAACTTCATCTTTGGTTTGGTACCTAGGTGGTCTCCAATTCTCTCATCAGTTCATTTTTTCTGCAACTCTCTTTAATGTCAAAGTAACTTAAATTAACTTAAAAAAAAAAAAATAAAGCCGCTGTTACCAATTTACTTTTGACTGACAAAAAAAATTCTTCCTCTGAGGAGGACTTTTCTTAGACTGTCCTCCTAAAGCAATACGGTTTGTTCAATTATACTCTGTCATCTTATTGACAACAAAACAAAAAATTCTCACTGAAAAGAGATGATTAAGTTTTTCCTACCTAATGGAACTCAAAAGATGGGTTCAAAAAACTCAAAGTAATTGCTCCCATCAACACTGAATCTGGTGTCATCACCTGAAAAAGGCAGCAGCCACATGCAGTAGTAGGCAAACAAACTGATTAATTCAAACCAGTCACAGAACACACTGACACTCATCCAGAAAAGGAGACAGACAGAAGTCAGGGTGTGAGGAAGTGTGCAAAAGGCTGGTGAAGAGTTGTTTTGAGAAAAGAGAGGAAAAATTAATGTGTTGTGGAAATGTGGGAGACACAGCTCTGTAGGTGGACAGACTTGGCTTCTCTGCTTCTGGGGTTATTTGGGGTTTAGCTGTGAAGTTTATTGTCCATGTCAAGTGTTTCACTTTCTGTTCTTTAATTTTTTTTTCTTCTTCACTAAGAGAGCAGGTAAGCATGGGAACAACATGAGGTGAGATAAGATATAGTCCTCATCATGAAAATATAAATTAAAATCAAATGTGAACTGAACATAAAAATGGAAAGGATAATTTAAAAGTAATAGAGAATATAAATGATAACCAGCTGATCTACCATGCCTTACAGAGTTACCTTTTATGAGGCTGGCAGGAGTTTTTCATCAGGAATATACTCTTTTCTAACTGCAGTTATAAAGAGATGACAACCAAACAACTGAAATTCCCCTCAGGATACTGATAGTTGTATTTTTTTAATAGTGGTTTCTTTCAAGTTTATTTGTAGAAGTTACTTTTCAGAAGAAATTTGTTGGACAAGAATAGTATAAATTATATAATTAAATAAATTATATAATGACTTTTCAAGTAAATATTATTTTCCTGAATTTATATCTATTCTTATATAAAAATGAATCATTATAAGGATTTTTCATGTAGTAGGAAAGTAGCAGCTGAGCAAACAAACGGAAATTTGATTTCATGTTTCTGCATTACACCAGAAAAAAAAAATATTTTGAAGTGATATTCATTGTGTTGGATGAACAAAACATTGAAAGTTGTTGTTATGTGCAATTCAACTGACAAAAAGAAAATCTGTTCTTTTGAGATTTAAAACAAAATTTAAGAAATCTATTGCTGCAAACCATTGACCAGCTAATCAAAATGTTGGTGTTGTGCAGAAAGGTCTGAATATATAGTTGTAGTTATAATTAATGGCTATGAACTTGAAAATAAACACTGAAAAGCTCAAAGGCTAGAAACATCAGTGTTACTTAGCAGCCTGTGTTTCACCGACTTAAAATTATGCAGGATAGCATTTCATTGGTTTGGCTTAAAAAGTAGAAGATACAATTCTGTGTGTGGTGTGGTTTCTACCATTGTGTGATGTACATTAATTACAAGAATATTAATTCGAGGAATCTCATTTGGCTTCTCTTATCCATACACTTACAAGAGAGTAAAGGATATGTGAACATAATGATGGGAATTCAGATGCAAAATCCTGAATGTCTGTCTTTTGTCTCCGAAGCCCTCGCTGGCATAGCTTTCTCATTCACAATCAGATGCCAAGATAAAGGTTCAGGCTGAAGATGTCACTGCTCTTACAATGGGTAAAGGATGACCTCAATAAAATTATACTCAGAGACACTTTTTACCTCAGAAATAGACTGGGCAGAACTTAAGGAGGGAAGACGCTGGCATGACACATTTGCACAGTTACCTCATGTTCTAACATGCAGCAGCTTGTAACCCTGAAAATAATCTAATGCTTGTAATGTGTCTTTTGAACTTGCAAATTTCAGCCAAGGTAAAACACCAATAAACCTGACTTTTCCCTGATGTCTCATGGGCTAGATTTCAAGCAATTTCACAGCTTGATAGAAGGAGCAACTCCTTGTCGCCTCTGGCTATTTCTGTTATTTCAAGACACCTACCAGAGCCACCTGTAATTTCTTGACATAACTATTTTCCAAACACAGACAAAACTAACTGAGCAATTTAGCTCAATGAAGAACAAAACTTTAACTTTCCTAGTCATAATGTGTCACATTTCAGACATTTCCTCCTTGGTTTCAGACTTCCTATATTCTTCTGGAGTAGCAATTCTAAGCCCACAACCTGGAAACTAGCATTATTCCAATTATAATTGTGCATGGTTGCATTTGCATGAGATCTGCTGATCTAATATTTTCCTCAATGGCTTGTGCTTTCTTCTACACTTTTGCAGTATTTTAAGCAGGTAAAGATAGAATGTTTGTGAGAAACACACAAAGGTTTAACATTGGCTTTGCTTCCCCATTTCTAATGAAATATGTCAGTCTGCAGATTTACTTGTGATTGAATTCTAATTTTATGGTGACTAGTCAGAATTTTTTCTATGACTTCCCAAATACATATTCATTGTTGGGTGCTTTGTGATGCTTTCAGAGCAAGATGTTATGTTGTCATATGCGAAAACAGTGATGGACTTGGGTTTTTTGGGGTTGCATTTATTAAAACTTGATTGCTTGGCAACTTTGCTGCAGTTATTTCAGCTGTAAAGATTCTTCTCTTGTCATAAATGATCAGTAACAACTGTCTCTAAAAGTATTTCATCTCTATCTATAGATTTTTTTTTTTCTTTTCAGGAACATTTTTTAGGAAATATAATTTAATTTAAATATACTCAATGTTTTGATATCCCCATCTTTATATCTTCTGATGTTGCAACCATGAAATCATGTAGGATTAAAAGACAGATTTTAGTAATCTGAATGAATTTATAGTTGCTTTGCTATACGGCAGGCACTTGTCCACTCAATTTATTTGTCAGCCAAAGCTCAAAAGATGAGTTAAAATTATATTAAGTCAAATTTGCTTAAAAGATTCATTCATGTGTTATAACACTTTATCAATATTATCCCAACTCTGGGTAATTCAAACATGTGTCTTATGACAAACTGCTCTATCAATTTAAAAAAATTTGAGAATTTTTTATGTGAAATATTTTGTTACAGAAATAATCCTTCCACTTCTATAAATTCAGTTGTTATTTGAGGGTGCATAAATAAATTCATTAGCTGCAGAAAATCTATTCCAGTAGAATATTTGCTCACAATTTCCAGATGTAGAGAAATGATCACAAAAATAAGTTTTCCAAAATCATGTGATTTTCTCCAATCTCACCTCAATCCTGTGTCACATGAGACCCTCTTTAACACAACACAGTAGGTAATTTCACTCTAGAACAACGTTATGGTTATTGAATAGAAAGCATAATTTTCATCCTTTAAGTTCAATTTTAAAAAATAATTTAATTAACTATTTAATTAATTATATATTATTATATTATATATAATATTATTTAATTATATAGTATACAATTTAATAATAATTTAATTTAATTAATTAATAATTTCAAATAATAATTTAATCATGGGGTACAGCCCTGGCCATGTATAGGAAAAGAGGATTACACAAATATTATTAATGACACCCAGTACTATATCTGAACAAAGCAAAATGTGCCACAATGTTCAATTTTAATACATTTCCCATCTTCTCATGAAATTTATGTCATTCCCGTATCATAGTTAGGCAGAAATATTCACACACAAAGGAAGGCACCTGCTTCGCAGAAGTTTTCCTATAGTCCTTTGTCAATTTGAGAATACAGAAATATCCTAGTTTAGATCTAAATATACCCCATGGAAATTTCAGAATTTCTTTTTTCAGTTGTCAATCATTTCTAAAGCAAGTCCTCCTAGTTTATGAATTTCAGAAAAATTTTAAATTTTGCATCACTTTGGCACTGTACTGCTCTAAGGATGAGAGTTCCTGGTAAAAACTTAAGTGGTATCTCCTTTTACTCATATGGTATGAAAAATATCTGTGTTCTTTTCATTTTAATAAAATATAAATTAATTGGAAAAAAGAGAAATTATTATTCTAAAAGTACTATTCATTAAAAATTACAAAGAACATCTTACTCCAGTATGCTAAAACTGAGTTTGGACTACTGTGGCCAAAAAAATGAAAGGAATTTTTTTTTTTAATTAATTGACAGTATTGTAAAGATTTTTCAAACCTTCTGCAATTATCTTCAGAGGCATTTTGACCCAGTAAATGAAAAAAGCATATTTTTTTCATTACTTAAGCTGACATTACATATTAAAATTCACAGGAAAAAGAGAAAAAATATCTTCAGAATAATGTGGATGTCTAGTTAATTTTGCTTAGCAGAGAATTTATAGGATTGCTGTTTAGGAACAGTCTGGTAAGTTTAAAGAAGGCATTGTTACCCTGTATTTCCAAGCACTACTGCCTTAGGAATAGATGAGTGTGCGAGGAAATGTAAAGTGATGGCAAGGGAGTAAATATTATTTATAAGCAGCAAAATCTTTTGCTATGAAGGAGAGAGGGCAGTTCCAGATACTAATGCAGACCTAAAGTTGCTTTAGGCATCAGTATTTTCCAGAGTTATTGTCCACATTTACAGCCATAGTCTAAACAAACTGGTTGCCCCAAATTTATTTAAAATGTACAAGAGATTAATTTTCCAGAATTCTATGAAAGGCCAAAAAATTCAGATTTGTGAAGTGCCAAAGAATTTGGACGTCTGATGCAAAATTGTGCATTTTAAAATCTGCCATCCTAAGGCAGTTATTTGAAAGTACACTAAGGTAAGGCAGAGGTCCTTCAGCAGAAACAGCATTTAACTAATTAAAGACCAGCATGACACACACACACACACACACACACACACACAGACTGACAAGGACACTCAAAATACACTTTTTTCCTTTCCATATTGTCTTGTATTCTGCTTGGCAACAAAGCTGATAATGTTATTTTATAACTATTTCATTTCTAGGACGACTAATTTAAAATGAAAACATTCAGTATCAGCTTCAAAGTCATAGTACAATTCTAAGCAGTTTTTCTCTTGTAATAACCTTATAATTATAGTATGTTAATGGAACATTTTGCTTCAAGTGTTAGCATTTGATAGCATGATAAAGCAGGAGTGAAAATAAGAAATGCAGGGTTTACTTACAAGAGATGATCATTTGTCTCAGCATCTCATTTGACTGAATGGTGTCTCTGCTGGCTACTCTACTGAGTCTTTTCTTTCCCAAAGTATTCTCCTTTTTGAACTTTTCCCATTATCAAGATGAAGGTTCAGAACTGAACAGGCAGACATGTTTGCATGTGAGACAGGAGCTAAGAACTAAAGTGATATTATAGCACTCTGTGTCTTCATCCTACACCCACTCTCTTCCAAGGAGCCATGGCAGTCCTCACTGCTCAGACTCTCTTTAGCTATAAATGTTTGTCATTCCTTCATCCCGATTTGCATTGGAGTTTCAAAGATGTTTAAAAAGAAAAATAAAGACAGCCCAAAGGTGAATATACAGGCTTTGAAAATTTCCTGTTGTCCTAATTTTAAACTTACTACCATTTGGTGTGTTCAATAGAACCAAAAAAGATTGAAAGCTGACATTGACGTAAACATGTTTAAAATGTTCCATCAGAACACTATTGTCACCCACTTCTACGTTACTATAAATTTGGGCAGAAATTAAAAGTTCAGAGGAGAAAAATGGTCTGCTTTTCCCCATTTGACATCTTCTGATCTTTACAGGACATTTAGCTCGTGAAGTTTTACCAAAAGTCTTTGCAGATCAAACCTTTTGTGATTTAATCCAAGCTATCCACTCAGCTCCACAAACCCACTCACTCACTCCCCTCAGCAGGGTGAGAGAATCTATTTGAAAGGTAAAAGTGAGAAGAGTTTTATGGGTAAAGCAAAAGGTGTGTGCACAAGCTAAGCAAAATAATAAAGCGGTTGACTAAGTCCCATCGATAGGCAGGTATGCAGCCACTTCCAAACATACTCCCTCCCTCCTTCTGCTCATGGCTCTCGATGTTCAGCAGAGTTTTACATGGGACAGGATATTCCTTTGGTCACTTGGGGTGACATGTCCAGCTGTGTCCCTCCCAGCTTCTTGCGTACACCATCTGCTCACTGGTGGATCAGCATGTGCATGTGCTGAATATGTGAGAAGCAGAAAAGGTCTAAATGATGTGCAAACACTGCCCAGCAATAGTGAAAGCATCACTGAGTTATCAACTCCTTTCAGCAGATATCCAAACCATGGAACTGTATGAGCTACTAAGAATAGATTTAACTCTCTTCCCAACAAAACCACTACAAAACCACTGCATTTCTTTCACTGTAAAGAAAAATCACTTGAGGATGTTCATTAAGATGCTTGTGCTGGAAACATATTTACTGGAAGTCTATAGGAGCCAGGTATATAATTTGATCCCTGTAGTAAGGAGTTATTAATAAAGGTCAACCTGGCCCTGCAAATTATTGATGGAAAATTTTTACATTGTCTTCCACAGTGTCTGATTAGTATTTTTTGAATGTGACTGATAAAATCATTGAAATTATTTCAATTTAAAGGATTTTGAGCAGTATCTTCATTCATTTTAATACGAACATATGTTTGCAGAATATGTCTGTGTGTGAAAAGCACACAGTATTTTTACAGAGATGTATTTGAATTTGTGGGAGTACATGAGTGAATGCAACTAATTATTCATATATGAGATTATATTGTAATAATCCTTGAGCCTCAGCTATGTTTAACAGGAAGCAATCTTTGTGAATATACTGTAATGAGCTTTAGAAATTCTGCTGTATTTGAAATGTATTAGTCTTATTCTCCACTTGCTTGCTTACATGATAAATGGCCTGACATTACTGAGCTTTAAAATAAATCAGCCTAATATGTTCTATTTGCAGTGTATTTCCATATTAACATATCTTTATGTTACCTCTATGATTTCATAGTGCATTATGTGCTATTAAGGCTTACAACCAATAAATGCTTCTCAGAAAAACCCTGCTGCTTTTTCCATAGAACTGTAATAGCACTGCTTGGAAGGGTCTTCTGGAGGTCACCCTGCTCTGCCTCAAACTTCAAACAAGATTGCCAATACTTGAGTAGGTAATTTATATCTTTTTTGCAGCTGAATCTAGAACAACCTCCAAAGACAGAAATTGTGTGTCCTTTTTTGGAAAACCGATTCCAGTGCTGCACTGTCTTCCCTGCAGTCATAAGGTACCTTTTCCTTTTTTGTATTCTTAAAAGACACAAATGTTATGCCAGTATACAAACACAGCAGCTGCCTAAACCCTCTCTCTCATTATCCTGTTAATTCAGTCTGTAGACTTTTATTCAAACAGCACCCCTCAACAGAAATGGCAAAAACCTATAATGTTGATGTTTCACTGTCTGATGAAATCACAGAACACATCAATTCTGACCTAAGATTATTTCAGGAAGTTAATAAACATTTTTAATAGGGAATCCAGAAAATTAATTTCCAGGATCATTACATATAGGAGTCTCCAAAACAGTCTGATTTTTGTATAAGTATTGAGTTTGATGATTAACTGTTACACATAGCTAACAGGATTGACTGTTATGTATTCACAACTTTTCAGCCTACCTTGTTGAATAGATTTCAGTGGATGGATTTCTATCGGGAGATTCTTCTTTATTCAAAACAAGTCACACACTGTGTCATCTCAGCAAAGTTACATTTCAGACAAAAATTAGAGAAAGTTCTCCTACTCTTTTTTTCTGTATTCTTAAGTATTTTCATTCTTCCATGTAGATGAAAATGCTTCAAATTGAAGAAAATCTCTGCAAACACTTTCTGTCTTCAAAATCTGCAAGTTCTTCCATACAGTGAATTACTCTTCCATTTAGATAAAAAGTAGTTTCATGCTATTTGGGTGAAGTGTCTCTCTTATTATGTTATGGGGTTTTTATTGTATCCTTTGCAGCAAATTAAACACGGGTTTGTGCTTAAAAATAGCAGAAAAATTTAATGAGCAGTGCATTGGTCTTTCACATGGAGCCCGTAAAGATGTGTTCATACACGTGCTCTGGCGCCCGTCCAGAGAGCCCTTGCACAGAGCTCCTCGGCCCAGCCCTGCGTCTGTCCCCCAACCCAGCTCTGCTGCCTGGAGGTAGCTCCTGAGCGCTCCCATTCCAGGACAACATACAGGACAACACTGAGACTGTTTCTTGTCTCCAGAAACTTCTTTTCCTTACACGGAGTCGCTCTGTCTCTGACATTCCTGCTTCCATCCTCTTCAACCATCTCCTGCATTTGAGCCTTCTTGCCTTCTGTGCCAAACCATCCCTCCCTCACAAATTGTTACTGCTGAGCAGTTGCAATTAGAATTTTACCTTCAATTATTACTGGTTTTATAGCACTGTCATAAGCATTTGACATTACAACAAAGAACTGAATACAACTAGCATGTTCTTGCCATCTATTTATGGACATACGTATCTTTTCCTAGTAGACTGTAAATTGAAGAGACTGCCAGTATTTCCTCAGTAATGAAAAGGAAATTAGCGAGTTGGTCATACAACAAGTTTATGAAGGTACTCTTTTGACTCTAACACTTTTGTGTGTAAGGTAGTGATAATCTTACTTTAAATCTATTGTATTACTTCTCATTTTGTTATGTGCTGATGTCAGTAATTCTAAATCTGGAAACTCTATGCCCTAAACTGTAGGCAAAAAACCATACTTCTACTACTGAAAATAAATAAAAAATCCCTTTCACAGACAGTATTTGAGTTTATAGCTGAGGTTGCACCTGTTTTATCTGTGCTAGTGAACTAGAATAAAAGTTTTATTTAGCAGACTAAAAAAATATTTGTACATTGTAGGAAAATTAATCCTCTACTTTCAGCAGAACATCATGCTGTGCTTTGTAAGAGGAATGGACAAAGAGTTGTCACTTACAGTATTTCCTGAAAAAATACGATAATACGACAAAATACTTAAATATAGGACTGGTGATACCAGCAATGGCACTGAAATACTGTACTATTCACTGAAATGTTAATGAGCAGCCAAACCAAACAGTCATTTATGAATCTGCTTCATGTTTTGTTGCGGTTAGTAGTTTCTTGCGGTGGTGTGGCATGCCACAGCCTGCCCAGAGAGCGTTGCTCTGGCTGGCTGTGGCTCTGCAACGAGATGGGTGATAAAGGAGGCGAGAAGGCTCTTTGCATGGGGCTGGACAAGGTCTTTATTCCATGGCCCCCACAAGCCTAGCACTGGCCCATGTGCAGGCCCCCAGAGGTCGGGAGCCAGCACATGGCATGGCCAGGCCAGGCAGAGGGGGTACCAGGAGACCAATAGGGAGAACCCGAGGGGGTGGTCAGGAATAAGGGCGGGGAGAGCCATGTGGACAGGGCAGGCAGTTTAGTAAGAACATGAAATAGGACACCACAATGTTTTTCTGTTACTCTTTTCAAAATTTCTTTTAAAAGGAAAGCTGCTGAAATGGAAATGTCACTGCACCACAGTCTGTGAAATGACTTATGCTGAGTTTTAGGTAACAATACAGTGAGCACTTCTAACAGGGAGAGAAATTACACAATGGGCTCTCCATTAAACCTTACCAGAACCACTACAGAAAATAACCAAAATGGTTTTTGGAGAGTATTAAACACTGATCAAGATAAAAAAGATTTACAAAATAGGGGAAAAGTGCTGTTAACTTTTATGTTTTCCCTTTCAATTTTCTTTCTTTTCTTTGTGTCAGAACTAAACCAAATTCCATCCATAAGTCTTCAGAATAAATTGCCGAAATATTTTTTATGAACTTGGTAGGGGTACCATATGGCACCTTTATTGGGTTTTGTGAATTTAAAATGTGCAAGAGAAACAAGCAACAGGAAATTATTTGTTCATTATTCGGTGCATACAAGGTAATATAAGGTAACAAACCATCCTGTTTTGCTCAGGTTTAAAGGAGATGTTGATTCTTTTGTTATAGGTTGCCTGAAGTGGTTCTTCAGAGTCTTTAGCCTTCAAATGTTGACACATGTACTTTCTGACATTTGACTTTCTGGAAACGTGGCCTGGTGCTCTAATATTGCCTGTGGGCTCTGAAAATGTTCTGAAAGTTTCTACAGAACACATTGCAAGCAAAACAGTAGACCAGTAATCCAAAGGACCCATAAAGAATGGAAACTGCAGGAAAAATATGTTTACATTAATTAAATCTAATTGTAGTTCTAATTTCCACTAGAAAAATTATGACACAGTGGGGACTGAATACATCACAGACATTATTTATAATTATAAGCATTCACTGAAAATTAGTGACTAGTAATATTGTTTCTAAGAGAAAATTGTCATGTTGTTAGTTTATATTGTTAATCACATTAATTAAAAAATATGGATAATAGAAAGTTATAACTTCTGTTCCATAAAAAACTTTTTTAAAGTGTGGAGATAACTATATTTCAGAAGAGAAGAGTGTCAGTTTTCCTTATCTTTGTTTCATAGCTTTTTTTTTTTAAAGTCAATTTAGGTTCAAAAAACATAAACCAAAATATAACAACTTACAGTGTTGAAACTCTAATTTAGAGATCACAGTGAGATATAACACTCAGCAATCTTAAGTTACTAATCTTGCAAGGCGTGTGATACAGGAATGAACAAGGCTTATGCTCCAGGACTAAAATTTTAAGCACTGGCATAAATATAGATTTTCTATGAATTTTTGCATGTTGATACTAAACACATGTTACTGAGACAGTAATTATAGCAGATCTATGCACTGAAGAAACTTGCACAAAGAGCATGCACTGTAAGCCAGCAAGTAACAAGACAGGTTTTATAAGGTTGATTTTCCTTGAAGGATATTGAAGCACATATCTTCAGTACATTCCAGAGTTTAACAATAATTTTGTCAGAGCATTTTTGACCTGAATAATTCAAAAGTAGTGTGAAATGCTGCTTTGTGTTACATATGAATGATGTGTCAAAAGTACCATCATAGAGGACTTTCCTTTGCCTTTGATTTCAGTGGCTGTCTGTCAAAATATACTTCCTCACTGGTTACATTCCTTCTACATCATCGTTTTACTGAAGAAAGGTTCTTTACTCCTTGAGTCTGATCTTTTGAAAACTGTCACATCAAGCAGATCTCTTTGCCTTGTGAGACTAGAAATTTGAATTTAAATCTGTATTGGAAATCCCTTAAACCTTGGGTTAAGTTTTGTACAATTGCTGTAGAGTTCTTTTCAGAAAAGTAGCTTTATGGTACTATAGTCTTGCAGAATACACTGAGATCTGCGTTTCCTTCATGGGCTGCAGGGTAAATATCTGCTTCAGTGTGGTCCTTAAAGGGCTTCAGAGGGACAGCTTGCTTCACCATATTCTTCTCCAACTGGTTCAGGGCAACCTCAGCTCTGGACCTGCAGCACCTCCACCCCCTCCTTCATCATGATCTTGGTGTCTGAATGACTGTTTCTCTCATGTTTTCCTCACTTCTCTCTCTCACAGCTGCTGCATATATTTTATCCTTTCTTACATATGTTAACAGAGACGCACCACCAGCATTGCTGATGGGCTAATGTTTGGCCAGCATGGGCCCCCTTTTGGAGCCAGCTGGTGCTTGGTTTGTTCAACACAGGGGCAGTTTCTGGTGTCTACTCACATAGGTCATCCCTGCAACCTTCCTGCTCATCTGTAGTGGGTTTGTTTGCATTTTTTACCTTCTGTGAGATAAGAATTAGGAGGAATGCAAAGCAGGCTCCAAACTTAAAGAATATAAAGAAGCTTATTAATAGAACTAAAAGAAAAAGAAATAATAAGGGTCAGAATAACTGACTTCAGAACACTTCTCTTCCCCCCATCCTCCTCCCTCCTCCCAGTTAAAATATGAAGACACAAATTTGGGATTATTTCAGTCAGTTTACCATCTCTATAATAGTCTTTCCTAGGTTCACTTAGGGAGTGGAGTCTCTTTTGCCCATGCTATGGGGCTTCTCCACAAGAAGGAGTCTTCTCGTAGCTTCCACGTCACAGCACAAGCAGCTGCCTGGGGTGGTTTCTGCTGGCATGTGAAAAGTCCCTTCCCTTGACTTACAGGTTTCCCCACAGCTGTTTTCGAGGGTTCAGTCTTAGCTAATGGGGTACTATTTTAAGGATGAGCTGGTCAAGAGCAAAGGTTCTCATCATCTACCTCTAGGATCATCTTCATCTCTAGGAACAGAGGGCTTCTTTTTCCCTGGGATAGTGATGAAGTGATGACCCTGGGAGCAAGGGTCATCACTTCATCACTATC
>VZRQ01009878.1:163646-199962 GCA_013397975.1 Machaerirhynchus nigripectus
CACTTGATATATTTTATATATTTATTTTATATATTTTATATATTTTATATATTCCGTTATCACTGTAAGTACTGGGGAAATTAATCTAAATTTCAAAGCAAAATAAGTAAAGTCCGAAAGATAATTTTAGTTAAATTTAGCATTTTTGTTTCGAAAATGAAATTAACTTTGCAGTCAAAGCCATTTCTTTACAGTTAAAGCAATATCTCCTTAGAAATTGCTTAGATCCAAGGTGTTCAAGGAAAAAATAAAGCTGCATATTTGATTGTTTACCTTAATATTTTACTAAGCTTTCTGGTGAATACCACTAAGAAAATGAAGTTTCAAAACAGTTTTATTTATATTTATTCTAAAAACATTTTTGTTTTAGAGAGCTTTTAGTTTTTTTAACTCTTTTGCATATGTTAAATATAACGTGTTTAAAATGTTTTAATTTGCTATAACAAAACATTTTCAAAGAAGTGAAAAGTCTGCAAGATAAGTGCTTGGTACTTCAAATGTTAGGGAATATTGATTTTTACTCTAGCAAGATAAATAGTATTGAGATATTTGAAAAATCTCTTTGTTTGTATGTAGACCCTGTATATGCTGCTCAGAGACACAAATGTAGGGAGTAATCCTGCTGAAGTCTCTTGACTGTTCTTAGCTGCACATAGAGACAAAACCATTCTTAAAGGTAATTTCTATGTTCTAGTTATTTAATACCCTGTTCATAAATTAGGCAACACGAATCCATATTTCTTCTTGTTCCAGTCTTGCTTTATAGTTTCTTCTCACCTTATTTTCACCATGTCTGTTTCATAAAATATGACGAACTTTCTGATAGCAGAGTGCAGCTCAAGTAAGAGAAATGACAGAATCATCACAACAAGCAGAATTGAATAACAGTAGTGTATATGTATCAAAAATGTTAGTTCAGAAATTTACGAGTAATTCAGCTTTTAGACAGTTTGTTAAAATTTATTTCTCATTTGAATACGGCAAGATAAAATTGAAAAGATTTTAGCAGACAGCATTTTTGTAAAAGAAAGATTTGCAGATTAGGGCCCCTTTAGATGAAAAAGTAATTTCGCCTGTGTCTGGAAAAGTGAGCTACTAGCAATTCAGCTTCTGAGGGTAGAATTTACCACCTGTGTTATTAACACATGCTGATGAATTTGGAGGTTTGGACCTTTGGCATTAATACGATGAAACTTCCATGCATCAATATGATTAAATTTCTAATAGGACATGATTTATAATTGAGCATTCACTTCCAGAAACTTGTTACTTAAGAAAGAGCGGTAGGATTTTGTTGAGAATTATTTTCTAAGGCCCGCTATAATTTCCTGCCACCTTTTCCAGAGTAGTTCCTGATCTGAGATCCTGGGAAATTGTTTGATATGGTAATTTTTTTCTTCAGTGAATGACATTTAGTTTACAAAACTGTTCAAGCTTATTAAGTGTTTCCAAATTTGCTTATTCCCCTCAAAGATTTTTCTTTTCTTTTAGTTACTATCAAATTAATTAAGGCAGCTGTTGGAACTTTTTAAAGTATAGGACAGTAACATGGATTTCATATGTACTGAGGAAGGACTAGTACATAACAAAGAGTTGCTCATTCAGTCTATAAGAACAGCAGACTTTTCTTAGAGAAGGACTTCAGATCTGATGCCTGCACTTGCATGTGTTTAATTTAAGAATATAATTAATTTTGAATAAATATTTGCTCATGGTATTAGAGGCTGCTATGTTTTGCCAAGTTTGGAGGACACCAAAGGATACCCTTAGCTAGAATAAACCAGCATAACTATACCATAAGAGAAGTGTTTCACGGCTGGCATATCAGAACAGTCTCTCTCTGGAATGCTGCATCTAAAGCCACCTGAATGAGGCAGTTCCCCTTCTCACTGGTGTGGCTCCTGTCCCTCCTTTCAAGACTGCTCAGTGCAGTGTGCACTTTCCTTGTTGTATCTCCTGTTCTTACCTCAGTTCCATTCTGCTGTTTTTAGTATACAGTACAAAACCTGGAGAGAGTACCTT
Source organism: Machaerirhynchus nigripectus (assembly GCA_013397975.1). Lineage (NCBI taxonomy): Eukaryota > Metazoa > Chordata > Aves > Passeriformes > Dicruridae > Machaerirhynchus > Machaerirhynchus nigripectus. Next base: position 165,669 of record VZRQ01009878.1, read on the forward strand.
GAGAGTTTTCATTTGTTTAGTGTACCTATGTGTCTTGGAATCAAATGCAATTTACATATGTGTCAAAAAGATGGAAGAAAATCAGCTTTCCTAATTTGTGATTGCCAAAGTGATTCATAAAGTAAGCTCAAAACCTCATGATCATAATGCACTGGGGCAGTTTCAGTTGTGTATAAGGCATTAAAACGTTCCTCATTTGAATTGTACAGACTTAAGTTGTATTGTCGCTGTCATCTGAAAATTAGTTTCCTTGTAACCTGAGCCTCTGGGATCAAGAATTATTAAGGGGTATTTTTTTGCTTTTCTTAAATACAATAATATCTTGTGTCTGCATGAGGATCATAAATCTCCAGTAGTAATTCTTCTAGAGAATGAAGAGGCATTTCTGCTCCAAAATCCTGAAGGCTTCATTTTAAGCTTTACCATGTGATATTAAATATGCCCTTATAATCATCATTTCTATCATCCTTGGCCACAATGCTCTTCTCTTTTTAATTAATCTTTTTTTTTTATGAATTATTTTGAGCTGTAGTAAGAAGTTGTGCTATTTTTATTAAATAAAATATGATGAAACATCAGGAACCTTCTGTCTCAGTGTATCGGGGAAAACCTGTCTTGAAAAGGCATCATTTAGAGTGTATGACACTAACAAGGCAACTGAAGAGAAAAACATGTTCGTAGTATATCAGTTTTTTGGCAACTGATAAATTAGTTTCTCATAATCAGTTTTCAAAAATGGCTGTTAGAACATATTAAATGTTACTGATGTGATCTAGATACTAGGGCAAAGAGAAAAGTTCACCATGTTGGCTTAAGTATGCCTCTTTTGTTCACTGGATTTTCCCAGAAGCCTGAGTCACTTCCTTTTCCCAGTGACTGATTTATTGGCTATTCCTTCCCTGTTAGAATCATACAGATGATGACCATTAAAAGAATCAGAGTCCCTTTTACTGCATTTCTAGTGCTTCTTTTTAAATTCCTTTACTTTTCAAACAATATGTACCACAAGCCTTTTTTGTTCATTACATTGTGGTACAAATCCAGTAGTACATGGTCTTTCCCCCAACTCCTGATATTATATTTTTTTTTAATTATCTTCTCAGAATGACTACTATGTAAAAACATTCTACTTCTTAATTTACTCTGGATTTACTCAGCACCATTGTAAAGGTTATTATTTCCCTTGAAGATCCAAATAATTCTGTCATGTCTGAAGATGACCATGTGTGGTTTAGTTGACTATGATTTTTACTGTTTTATACAAGTGTCTTCTTTTTCTTCTGTTTTGCAATGTTCAGGTCAGAGCTGTTGCAAAATTAAAATAATTAAGAACATCTGTTTTTTCCTTTTTCCTTTTAACTTTTTGCAGACAAAACAAAACAAAATCAAACTGAACCACCCACAGCTAACAAATAAAAAAACCTCCAATAAGAATAAACAAACAATAGAAGAAGTTGAATATCAGATGAAAATAGAAATGGTCTGCATTGTGATGATCGGGTAGCTTAAGATGGAAAACAAATGCACACTTTCAAGGGGAAACACAATGTTTCATAGTGTTTCAGCAGATGTGTGCCTGTGTCCCTGAGTAGTGACAGCTAACCATTCCAGTTCACGAAGGAAAATATGGCAATTCTGAATTATGAAAATTGTGAGCTATTGGCAGCCAGTATTTCACAGAATCATAGAACTGTTGGGATTGGAAGGGACCTCAGAAGATCGCTCAGTCCATCCCCCCTGCCAAGGCAGGGTCACTGGAGCAGGTGACACAGGAACATACCCAGGTGGGCTTTGAATGTCTCCAGAGAGGAAGACTCCATGACCTCCCTGGGCAGCCTGTGCAAGTGCTCTGCCACCCAGTGTAAAGAAGTTTGTTCCTCAGGTTAAGGTAGGATTTCTTATATTTCATTTATGACCATTGCTCTGTGTCCTGTCTCAATACCACTGAAGAGAGTCTGGCACCCTCCTCTTGGCACCCGCATTTGAGGTATTTGTATGCATTGATGGGATCCCCTCTCAGTCTTCTCTTTTCTAGACTAAGCAGGCCCAGCACCTGCAGTCTCTCCTCATAAGAGAGATGTTCCTGAAGCCCAATCATCTTTGTGCCCTCTACCAGACCTTCTCCTTGTCTTTCTTGAACTGTGGAGACCAGAGTTGAACACAACACTCCAGATTTGGCCTCATTAGGACCAAGTAAAATGACAGGATCACCTCTCTCACCCCGCTGGCCACACTCTTCCCAATGCTCCCCAGGATCCCACTGGCCCTCCTAGCCACAAGGGCATTGCTGGCTCATGATCAATTTGCCATTCACCAAATCCCAAGTCTTTCTCTGAAGAGCTACCCTCCAATAGGTCAGGCCTCTGCAGGTCTTTAGGGTTATTCCTCCCCAGATGCAGAACCCTACACTTGCCCTTGTTGAACCTCATTATGTTTCTCTCTAACTCTACAGCCTACCGGGGTNGTTGAACACAACACTCCAGATTTGGCCTCATTAGGACCAAGTAAAATGACAGGATCACCTCTCTCAACCCGCTGGCCACACTCTTCCCAATGCTCCCCAGGATCCCACTGGCCCTCCTAGCCACAAGGGCATTGCTGGCTCATGATCAATTTGCCATTCACCAAATCCCAAGTCTTTCTCTGAAGAGCTACCCTCCAATAGGTCAGGCCTCTGCAGGTCTTTAGGGTTATTCCTCCCCAGATGCAGAACCCTACACTTGCCCTTGTTGAACCTCATTATGTTTCTCTCTAACTCTACAGCCTACCGGGGTCCTGCTGAATCTCAGCACAGCCTTCAGGTGTATCAGCCACTCCCCCATTTTCATATCATCAGTAAATTTGCTCGGGATGCATTCTAGCTCTTTGTCCAGGTTGTTGATAGACAAGCTGTGTAGGACTGGACCCAGTACTGATCCCTGGGGAATGCCACTGACTACAGGCCTCCACCTGGATTCTACTCCACTGATAACTGCCCTCTGAGCTCTGCCATCCAGCCAGTTCTTGATCCATCTCACTGTCCATTCATTTAACCCACATTTCCTGAGCTTACCTGCAAGGGTGTTATGGCAGACATTGTCAAAAGCCTTCAAGTCAAGGAAGACAACATCCACACTCTCCCCTTGTCAACCCATCCTGCCATGCTATCACAGAAGGCTATCAGATTGGTCAAGCNATTTTCATATCATCAGTAAATTTGCTCGGGATGCATTCTAGCTCTTTGTCCAGGTTGTTGATAGACAAGCTGTGTAGGACTGGACCCAGTACTGATCCCTGGGGAATGCCACTGACTACAGGCCTCCACCTGGATTCTACTCCACTGATAACTGCCCTCTGAGCTCTGCCATCCAGCCAGTTCTTGATCCATCTCACTGTCCATTCATTTAACCCACATTTCCTGAGCTTACCTGCAAGGGTGTTATGGCAGACATTGTCAAAAGCCTTCAAGTCAAGGAAGACAACATCCACACTCTCCCCTTGTCAACCCATCCTGCCATGCTATCACAGAAGGCTATCAGATTGGTCAAGCGTTATTTCCCCTGGTGAATCCAAGCTGACTACCCTTGATCACCTTCTTTTCTTTCCCATGCTTGGTGATGACACCCAAAATGACTGTTCCATCACCTTTACAAGGATGGAGGTAATGCTGGCTGTTTCCTGGTAGTTTCTGGGGTCCTCCTTTCCCTTTTTGAAGATGAATAACACTGGCTTTTCTCCATTCATCAGGAACATCTCCTGTTCTCCATGATTTTTCAAAGATGACAGGGAGTGGCCTAGCAGCATCGGCCAGCTCCCTCAGCACTGTGGGTGTATCCCATCAGGTGCCATGGATTTATGGGTGTTAATTCCATCTAACCACTCTCTCAGCCAACCCGCTATGACCAAGGGCACATTTTCCTTTCTCCAGCCTTCCTCTCTCAGAAGTCTGAGAGACTCTGGAGGGCCAGTAGTGAAGACTGAGGCAAAGAAGGCACTCAGTGATTCTGCCTTCTTTGTGTCTTCCATCACCAGGACACCCAGCTGATTCAGCAATGGCCCCAACTCGTAAAATGCCCACTTATGCAGTGACATATGCAAGATTTTTATATATTCTCCATTACAATCTACTCCTCAGCATATTTTATTGAAAACTGGAAAACAAAGAACAAAAAGTAAGTTTAAATTTTTTTCCAAGTCTATAAATAGATTGATAAGGCAGTAAAGAGAATTTTTTTTTTTATGAAAAGACTCACAGAGAAAAATGCTTGGGGCACTCCTCATTTGACAAATCTGTGAGTAGCAGCACTTTCAGAAAGTGCAGTCTGGCAACATTTGGTCCATTCCAGCTACAGGTATTATGTTAACTATTCAGAAATCTGCATCAAAAGATCATTAAATCTTTAGCACTTTATGGAACACATTCAATGGCACTGGGAAATGTGAGAAGTTGAAACTTCCTATGTACTGATATGGAGTGTTATGAAAAAATCTTCCATGGTCACAGAAAAATTTGAAAAAATACTTTCACTTCCCCACAATATTAATCATCAAAAGGAAGAAGTCTATGAACAACTTCTGTGTTTCCTTTTTTTTTTCTTATCAGGATAATAATCCTGAGGTGAAAAAAAAATATGGTTCCAGACCCTAGTTAAGGTATTTAGTAGTCTTGCACTTACACAGGAGCATTAGATTCACTAGATTTTTTAGACTTAAGGATCCTAAACAGCATTATTAAAGTATGCCAAGTTTTAAAACATAAGTGGTACATAGGATAAAGCAAATGAATAAAAGTTAATAAATGGATCTTATTGTTAGCAGAAAAGATATGTGAGTTAAATTGTTACTCTTTCAGTATATATGAAGATGAGTTTTTTGCCAAAAAGAAAAAAAATATATCCATGGGTTATTTTATTGTTTTGAAGGGAGTAAGGATTTTAGTTTTTATCAGCACCAGAACTTGAAGATCCCCTTGCTATGATAATTGCTTGAAAATGCATTTCTCACAGACAAATTGAGATCTCTAAACTCCAATGTCAACAACCTTTCTGGTGCACATTTTATGAGAACATTTAATCAAAGACACCGTAAGATTTACTTTTTTTCATAGTATTTACTACTGCTGAATTTTCTTGAAAGTTTTTCACAGTTTAAAATTTGTATAATTCAGTATATAAGCATGTATTCACAGCCAAGAATATGCCAAACAACTATGGAAGTATTCCAGAAGAGGGTGCACCCTAGTACATTAGAGGGATTTATGGCACAGTTACTTTATGATGTTCTTTTTTAATGGGTATATTGGAACCTAACTTAAAATGCTGCGACCCAATGTTTATAGCCAGATGAAAACACTCTGAATCATTTTCATACTTCAAAACCTCTGACCTCTATAAATATTTACTATTTAAATATTTATTTAAGTACTTACTGTTGTAATACTTTTTGCATGAAGCTGCTGGTTTTGTATAAGTGATTGGCCTGACACAATATTTGAATTTACTAATTAGTTTTCTATCAGGATATGAGAAGGCAAGCTCATCAAAGTGACAATGGAGGCAGAAGCCCCAGTTGTTTACTGCATCTGAATTGCACATGAAATTTGTAGCAATGCCTTTTAAAAATCTTTTTGTAGTAGTTTATAACCCTTCTGATTTATTTTCAATGGATATGTTTATGATTATGGTTTGGAAATCTTTGTGCAATAAGTAAGGAAGTGAAGAACACAGAGCCAAGCATTTCTACAAGTGAGAGATCTTCTGGTATGTACTGTATCCCGGGTGTAGTGTAAGAGAAGGATACACACAAAAACAGAAGGAGAGAGAGAGAAATGTTGTGATAAATGTCTTCCAGTTATAGCAGCAACTGGGAAGAAAATTACTGAGTCAGATTTTTATTTATCTTAACAGTGCAAGAAATTCCAAGGAAGTTCTCTAACCATTAATTTATCTGCACTGCATAAAACATATATTAAATAGAGTTCCAGGTTCCAGTTCTTGTGTCCCATACAGTTATTTTCTCATTAGTCTTGTGATTTTCCCTAAAAAAAGGATGTTTCATACTCTGACATGAGTCTTCTGAATCTGTCAAAAAAATTACTTCTTTTAGTAGTAGAAAAGTGAGCTTGAGATTACTCATTTTTTCTGCCTGTACTTAGCAAGTAAAGACTTTCTTTGGGGAATTATCTCAAAATATTTAATTACTTAAGACTTATGTTTTTCCCTTTGGCAAAGGGTAAAAAATAATAATCAAATATGTAATTGCTTCTTAGGCAAATGTTAGAACATACATTATACATAAATCAAAGTACAATGTACAGGGGTTTGAAATTTTAATTGAACATGATGGCCTCTGTGGAGAGCAGACATCTCATAAGAACTCTGATTTTATTCAAGAGCCCTTTGTTTGGAAATGTAGACACTAATACAAGATATACATTAAAGTTCATGCATCTAATAAAATTATGAAGCTAAACCAAAATGTTGTGCTTGAGTAAAATATCTGTAGATCTTTCTTCCAGATGCTCTAAGTAATGAATGAAACTAGGTTTCTGCAAAATAACAGCAACAGAGATTTTAAGTGTACAAGGAAATGGGAAAAAAATGTCAAACCTGGGGAAAAGATGATACCTTCAGTTTTGCCTCAAAACAGCGTCTTGGAGGTAGAGGGTTGTGTTACAGAAATAAATCTGATGATTTCTCCATGGTTATGACCTTCAGTTAGAAAATCTTCAGATGCCACAACAGAGTCCAGCATCTTTGAATCAACTCCAATGACAATAGAATGGTAAACTAGAGAACAGAATGATTAGAGGAAGGTCTCATTATGCTCAGTGTGCTGCATCTCTTATATGTGAGTTTTGTTCAATTTCTTGTACAGAGAACAGCTTTGAGACATGTCTCACAATCACAGAGAAATTTAAAAAAAAACCCCAAACAAACAAACAAAAAAAAAGAGAGTAATTTTAATTTTTGCACCTGAAATGCCATATTTAATAAAAATATTAAAATCACAGTGAATAAACTTCCTGTTCAGAAGCCATGAGTACAATTCATAAATGTATCAGAGCTGGAAAAAATTAGTTAAGAATGAGTTGTCTACGGCTCTAAAAATAGTTTTGAGTTATTTAATATGTCTTATTTATTCAGTGAGATATGAAGGAGTCCTGTGAAAAGAAATGGAGAATTCATTGCACTTGAAAGAAAAAAGAGAGCATGAAAGGACAAACCTACCAAATAAAAAGTCCAGTATGTTTCTTTTCAGAGAAAAACTGTATTTCTATTCTTCTAAGAGGCCCTAGTTAAAAAATAATGTGGGGTTTTCACAATTATTGCCTAAAATTCCTTGTGCTGTTTGAGCTTTAAATTGTTTAAGCTTTAAAATCATTTGAGGTTTAGCCTGGCTTTTCTGTGTTTATTAATTCTTCGGAAAGTATACTGATATGTTTTAATGAAGCATCTAAACTCACAAGCTGATTCACCTCTCTACCATGAGATTCCTGTACTACAGAGACAGAATGGCTGAGGTTAGCAGGGACCTCCTGAGATCTTCTGGTCCAAACCTTGTGCTCAGGCAAGGTTAGCCTGAGCAAGTCGCTGATCACTCGAAGATGCCTTTCTTTTTCTAGAAAATTTTAAAGTGAATGCTTGCGTATGAAATGGCTACTCCTTTGGGCTAGATAAGTTTGTAAAATATTCCACCTCCAGTCATCACTTATGCCAGTTTGCTGGCAGTTAAACTAATGGCTGGGTAGACAGATCTTTCAGGCTGTTCCACAGAGATTTATGTGGGCTACACTGCATTCTGAAGTTTAAACAGTACAGCTACTGCAGAGTAGTAACAGAGGATACAACAAAACTGGGAAAATGGGAAAGTAAAAGAACCATGTAACAGTACCCAGAGATGGCAGGAATTCCTCCTGTGAGGAGAAGGCAGAACGAGGCATTATTAAAAACTAGCAGCATCATTACTGATCCCAAAGTTTCCCAACTTCCCCTTAATTCTGGTCTACTTGCTGCCCAGTTCCTCACAGTATTCTGGGATGTAAACGATACTTTATAATAATGTATACAATTGACATATCTCTAACAGAGATATCTATAAGAATCTTAAATTGTAGTAACCTGCATTCAAACTGGTCTATGACATTTCAGTCCAATTGACCAAGAATATTGTTTTCAGCTAAATAATTTCCATATTTGATTGTGTTCTGTATCTCTGGAAAAGGCCTGCGAATACTTTACTGAATTAATGAAAATAAAGAAACTTTGTGAGAAAGCTGAGACCTTCTTAATTATGGCATGTTTAGCATGAGACATTCTTAAAGGACTGCTGGCACTTTGAATAGATTTTGAGTCTTAATGGCATCTTCATTAATATAAATGTAGAAGCACTGCAGGGAACTTTATCACAGCTTCAAATCAAGTTGTTCTTTAGATGCATTTTACCACAAAGGTCAAAAAACACAGGTTTTCTCCAAATCAGTTCTGGATCACTTTGATTTGATTTGAAGGTAAGAAAATTAATTCTAGGTACCTTTTAAAATGGTTATTTGTTCCATTTTTGTTACTGTGAAACATGATGAAATGTTTTCTAATTTGAAACACAGTAACTCCCTTGCTTTCATAGACAGAACTGATGATAATGAACACTTTGCACATATCTTACTGAGAACATACACATATTTAAACAGCTAACAGTCAACTTCTTCAGCATCTCAGAGAGTAGATTTATACTGGATCTTACAAAAATATTCTTTACTGTGAGAATGGTGAGGTAGTGAAACAGGTTACCCAGAGAATTTGTGGATGCCCGATTCCTAGAATTGTCCAAGGCCAGGTTCTATGGGGCTTTTGATTAACCTGGTCTTCTGGAATGTGCCCTTGTCCACAGCACAGAGATTAGAACTAGATGATGTTCAATGTCCCTTCCAACCCAAAACAATCTATCATTCTACAATTTGCATTTCTCAATGTTGTACCTATAAATTTTACATTAATTTGAATTGAAAACCATGCCTCATTTGTAATGCTCTGTGTTTCGTATGAAAGTCTAACACCTTGGTGGTCAACCTTGAAAGTGAAATACGTAAGAAGTGGTAGTTATGTTCTTTTGTATAAAATCATAAATCATCCTAGTTTAGACTATGACTAAAAAGTTCTGTAGCATAGAGTTCATGTCAATCCCAATTACACATTTGATAAGTCCATGCGATGTGTAATTTCCATCCTGCCAACACTATTAAGTATCTGGGCTGTCTTATCCAACCCAAGTACAGAAGCCTCCAGTGCCCTTACAAATGTGGTGGTGTTCAGTATGGTATCTACTATAGTTACATTGGTGTTGTAACTAATTTTGTCTCAACTGTTAGTTCCTGAATTACGCGGATGTTTTGCAAATATCCTGCCCAGTTACTATAAGCAGAAGCCATTGCAAGTCAAACATGTTTGTTCCTTACATATCCACCATGATCTGATACAAAAGAACAGAATTACCACTACTTATGTAAGTTGCCAATATTTAATGCACAGAAATCTGTAAATAGTTACAGGGCCCTCATTTTTCTGGCATGAACTAAATGAGTTGCAAACTGATTTATCAAACTGAGACCTTGTCAGATGCTGTGTCACAAAGCTGAAGGATCCTGGGGAGAAGTCCTAGTACAAAAAGAACTGATTGTTCACAGGCATCTTCGTGTCCAAAAAGGAGTTACCTGCTAAGTTAAAATTCTAGTCAGCAGAGAACACCAGAAAAAGGAAATGTAGATATCTACATCCATATTCTTAGTCTTTGGATCTCATTTTAATGTGTCACTTTAGCACGAGCTAATTCATTTCAGAAAAATATTATGAAACATTGTAAAGCATACACTGCAATTTTTCATGATCCATTTCTAGAGATATCTTGTTATTAAGTCACTGCCAATGACATGGAAAATCAGGAGATCTGAGTCCTGTTACTATCAGAACTGCAATTCACCAGTTAATCTATTTTCATTATAGCCTTTTTGCACAATTTGTTAAAAACTCACAGACAAATTTAATCTCTGGGAAATTTAAGAAGCAAAAATATCAAATCTAGATCACTACCCAATTTATATCACTAAATTTAGTTCACAAATTAGTAATAGCCATGCGTCAACAATTCAGATGAACTCCTGCTCTTATGAATTTTTTGGTTACCCCAGTAAATACTATGAAAATTGAAACAATCAGTAAGGAATTCTGTCTTATTGTGAGAAAAATTGGATTGTTTTGTAAAACTGTTCTTTACATACAGCTGTTTAAGTGCTGCTGAAAATATCCGTTATTGCCAGTTGAGTTTTCCTTTGGAGTACAAAGACCAAAACTCAGTGTCTCAATGATATTTAATGCCTTAGCTCCTCTCAAACTAATCAGCAGTTGCAGAATCTAAGTATTTTGAATATCTAGGCACAAAGGATTTGTTTTGTACATTCATTGTTACAGCTAGTAAACACAACTGCTCCAGTCAGCTACTGTGTTTTCATTAATTAATTCTGTGTGGCTAAATTTGTGTGATGTGTATTTTTTTTTAAATAAAGAATTAATACAGCAATGTACATGACTAAATTCTTAGGCATAGAGGACAAGACTTGAGTATTTACACTAAATTCAGTGGACCCTTAAGGATGTTTAACATGTATGTATTTCAAAAAGTAATGGCAAAGTTTTTACTGACTTAATCAAAATCAGTGTGAGCCTGCAAAGTCTGTTGCTATTCTGAGTTTCTTGCCTATGCAGTGAGTAGCACATATGCAGTAAATATATTCCAGCACCATACATATTTTATATTGTGTGGTAGAAGAAAGATACAGCAGTACTTTCTTTTTCCCTTGTTTTATTTTGGCTTGAAAATTCTGCACTTCTGTCTGCTGCTCTTCCATCTCTTAGTGTGCCGTTAGGCAGAAGGTCCACAGGAACAATGATCCAGGAGACAAACTCTGTGAAAGAAAAAGACTTAGTTTGATTTGAAAAATGATCAGGAATTTCCTCACTGATTTTTCTAGTAAGTGATGTGCTGGATTTCTGAGCTTACAGAAGGGTATTTAACAGGTGTAGCATGAAAAGTAGTTATGATTCTGCCTTTGAGGACAATGCAGAAAAAGATATCTTTCTATAGTCATTTTTGACATAGATTCTACAATGTTATTACATGTAGATTTTAGGGTGCAGCTCTACTTGAACATGAGAAAAATCTGTGGTTTTAATATATTTATTTTATTGTACCTTTCAGCATAAAGTTTTAACCATTGGTCATGGCACTCTTCTCCTTGGGTAGTTGTATTCCAAACTGTGCTTCAGCTTCACAGATGTGAGAAAAGAGAAAGAACACTGTCAGATGAACAGTGAAATGCTAAGATATTTTGACTGCATTTCAGCTGTATTTCAGTGACAACAGACCACACTCATTTGGTACTAGTCTGCCTGTACATAGCAGCTGCAGCAAAGTTGACTTGACTTACTGCACAGAAAGTGACATGTTAGCAACAGAGCTGGAAAGCATGTGACCTCAGCAGCTGTATTAGTTTCAGAAACCTGGCCCAGAGAGAAATTTCAGCAAGACATGTAGAACTAGAATATAAACATACCTCTAAAAAATTCAAGCAGGAAAAACCTTTGAAGTTAGAAGAACCAAATGGTTGCTTATTTCAGGGCAGAGAATTCAGTACAACTCACAAAAATTGAAATTAAATACATGTTATCATGAAAAACAGCAGGACTCATTGTCATGTGGTCTCTAAGAAGCATAACAATACACCCTGAAGTATCAAATTTCTGCACACCACAAGCAGTGAAATGAAACACTTGAAAGAACACTGGTGATCTTAGACCATTCATCTTTCTCATTAATTTAGACTGCAGGGAAACAACTGATGAAGGAACTAAGCCTAGACATAATTGCCACTGATCCTGACTGCTACTGTGAAGTCCTGGCAAAGACAAGGAATCAATAGGATCTAATTTAGGACTTTCAGTCTCCAACTGACTCTTGCAAAAAAAGGGCAATTAAGATCCATTATCTTCTAATAAAGATTATCTCCTTTGCTCTTAATCTATTATTATTGAAGAGGGATCTCCCAGGCTCGGTTTTGTATGTAACTGATATCTGTGATTTCCTGTTATCTTTCAGACTCCTTCTTAAGGCCGGTTTTTTTAAGCATATTAGGAAGGTGATTATCTGGTGAGCCCAGACATGCAGGAATTTTCTGTCCTAGCCCTTCAAACTATTTTTGACACTGCAAAGTTGTCAGTATCAAACAGATCACTGACTGCTTATGCCTGACGGCAGAGGATAAAATTTGAAGTATGGGGTCACTATGTAAGGTGTCACCTTGTTCAGATGAAAAACCCTACCCTATCAAGAAAATTATCACTATCTTCATGAGACTAAAAGTGCTTGTAGCAACTTTGGCAGCTCTTCAGGTCTCAAAGGCTGACAGACATGATATGCATTTCACAAACAATACATTTTTCCGTATTCAGAAAGATCAATCACTGAGCCTTTGAGAAAAAGTAAATAGAGGGTTTTATCCTCTCTTTCTACATCTGATATGTTCTACCTCTGTTAAACTTATGGATAAGTAATGTAGTTGTTTTCTCTTACAGTGTGTAACACTCTGGTGTACAACACCAGAGCTTCTGCCAGGTACTCAGACAGGACTGAACAAGACACACTTATGAGACACAGGGAGTAAGAGTATAGGTCTTGACTTCTCATCTGAGGAATTAACAAAGAATTTTGCTAAATTATAAACAAAACTCTATCATTCCAATAGAAATCGACAGTCATTACTATAGGAGTTTAGTTGTTCAATATTGTTTCACTTTAAAAAAATTAGAGTGAAAAAGAATGTGTGAAAGCATTATGGTCCTAAACAAGCAGTTAGATGCCACAACCCCAGTCTGCATCCTAAAAACTGCTTTTGGCCAGTAGAATTCCCAAATCTGTTTGACTTGACAGCACCAAAGAATTAGCTGCCTACCTCTTGTGCAAGGTTCTTTGAGCACCATAAAATAGATATTTCCCATGCCTGTCTCAGGCTCACAGGCTATTAATCTTTCTCTCTGAATGTCTGCTGTGCTGAGCTTTGGAAAGCCACAATGGGAATAAGTACTGAGCCCAACAGCCTTTCTGCTAAATAAGATTATATGGGTTGCAGGAGATAGGTTAAAAATATTGCCTTGCTCACAGATGCTTGAATGAACTACTGCCTCTCAGGAATGTGTCTTACCCATGACTACAAGAAGACTTTCTGTGATGTGCTTAAGCATGATATAATTTAATATTTATGAATACATTAATGGTGAGTGCACTCATCTGTCTGGGTTTACTGTAATTTCTAGTTTAAAAAATATCTGAGTAATCCAAAGCTTAGGTAGGTAGGTTTCAAGTCTTTTACCTGTATTATAACTGTCACATTTATTCTTCAAGCACTACATTAGGACAGGACTCCATAAATCAGACCTGAAACTTGTTCTTGCTTCAGAACACATACCTTAAGGGAAAGTGAAAAACTGACTGTGTACCAAAATACTTTTTCTAGAGTTTAGTCTTGCAGCATCCCAATTCTATATGAAAGCTGAATAAACTGCCTTAGTTAACCTAAAGGTAAACTGACTAATTAAACCGCCTTGAAATTTAAACCTTCTTAATTTCTGTTCTATGCCCTGTCTATTTTGCATATAAAACCATTATTTTATATGGAAATCTTTCAAAATACCTAATTTTCGAGTCTTTTATAAAGTAGATAAAAAATTGAGGCCTCTAAAAGAATGAATAGCAATGCTTCTTCTGCATGAGTCTAATTCCAATGGATGATGACAGATACTCATCTGAAGTACTTTTTTTTCTTTCAAAATTCATGGTGCCTCTTAAAGTAAAACCAACCAATTTATTTTTATTCCCTTGAGAAAATATTTACTTCTTGAGGTATGATAGCATTTTGTGGGGAGTTATAGTTCAGATACCTGTTCTTCATTATGAATTAGCCTATCTTTCCAAAGATGAGTTTTTTAGACAGGCTCACTTCTCTGTAGACAGTTACAAAACCACATATTTCATGACATCTACAGAAAATGTCCTTGTTTAGTATAAAGGTGTGATTCAGCAAACCACTGCACCTACAGGACATAGAATCATTCATCTTTCACACAGATACTGCCAGACAGATCAGATTTTTTAAATCAAAAACAATTGATATTTTTTGTGCTATTGAGTAGATACCGTTCAGTTTCTGTCTAATAATACACATCATTAAAATAAGCACATTTCACTTTTACATAGGTTTGCTACTGGAAGGCTAAATTTTTACCAGAAATAAAAAGCTATATCCAAAGGCTATATCAGAGTTTGAAATGCAAGACTAAGAAAATCAAAATACAAAATGTAATTACAACACAATTAATGTCAAGGTGGTGTTTACAGATTAGACAAAAAACGCCTAATGATTAAATTACATTCTGTGGCCTGCGGGTAGTGCGATCTCAAGTTGCTTGTTCAAATTCATCTCTAGCTACCCTATCCTGTAAGAAATTGCTGCTTTTAAAACTCACAAAATTCCCCCAAAATTGCTAGTGTTGTCTTCTTTTTAGCATAGAGCTCCTTTTATTAATTATTAATTATTAATCAATTTCATTAATTGTAATTATATATCCTTTAAATATAATTATCATTATCATATATGACATATATTATATATATAATTCATATAATTATTATTATCCTTTTCATATAATTACATATCCTTTTCATTATGACTAATGAAGCAACATATAATGTTTAAGTGGAAGTATTTATTACCCACTAATCATTTACCAAAATTCAAAATACTTCACTGTAAAATAATTCTCTTGTTGAACTTTTAGAGTGAAATTTCCCTGTAATCATGGTTGATTTTTCCCCTGTTAAATACATTAGAATCCATAAAGATATATCTCTAGCTGTTCTAGGGTTAAAGGTCCCGGGAGTAACAGATGCTCAAAATGATCAGGGAATGTATCCCACCTTTCCCTGGTTACAGCCCTCTCTCAGCTGGAGGAGCACAGCCTTATGCAGTACCATAGCACCTGATGTAGTCTACTCTTTAGGGGACTGCGGACTACAAGGAAATGTTGGGATCTTTCACAGGTACACAAATACTTGTTCTGAGAACATCTGCATAGCCAAATCTACTGTCCTTTTAAAAAGGAACAACAAGATCTACAAGGAATTCACAGGAAAATAATCTCTGAAGGTGTACTTCCACTGGCGTCCACTTCTGAACTGCCTTCCCTTGGTTTTGTCTTTGAGGTTAGCTGAACTTGAGGGAAATCTGCCAAAGTTACAGACATTTAAGTACCACAAGTTGTTTATGGAGCAACAGATATTACATTAGCTGCGCAGCACAGCTAATATGCTTCCTAAAATGTTTGTATTAAATATTTATGAGCTTCCTCTTTGACATTTGGATTGCCATGGAAATAAGTTCTGCATTAATCTATATTCACTCTACCAAAATTATAAAATTTAAAACTATTCTAGTTATAATTAGCAGGATATCCAAACATCATGTTGAATTTAAACATCTATCAGATTCCTTTGCAAATGCTGTTGCAAAACATTCATAAAACAAATTTCTAAAGACTTCCTTTAATGACTATTCATAAGATAAACTGAATGGCTGCTTCTGGCTGACCCTCATCAATCTATGCAAATAGCGTAATCTAGCCTAAGGACTGGGTCACAAATGAATTTTCATCTGTGCCACTCCAGACGCTAGAACTGGATTTAAAACATGATTTACTACAAATATGATGCACTTGTGTATATAGCAGCAGTCAGAGTAGGCACAGCACTAACATTATGAAAAAAGTATCCAAGCTCTTTCCAAACGGTTTTTTAAAGCAAGGTATTGTTCACTGAGTAAATTTATGAACATAGTCAAATTATGGTTCTCTAGGTATAAGACCATTGGAAAAGTACTGTAGTACATAATTTTCTAAAATTAATCAAGCTGTGACAGCACTGGTATGCTGAAAAGTTGGAAAAGGAAGTGCAAATATCTGAGATGTTTTTGAAACAAAACAGACATATAAATATTTAATGGAAATTAGAAGAGATCAAAACTCTCTAAAATGTGTGTGCAGAAGGGGAAATCTGTGGCTGGAGGTTTTCTGATGGTTGACTTGTTTTATCATACATCTTGCTGCCTATTTATTCCATATTTCTATTCTGCAAGTTTCCAATTTGTGAAACTGAAATACCTACTTCTACATGGTTTTCTTAAATGGCTTTGCACAGTCCTTAGACATATGAAAGTGCTAGATATCTGCTTTTTCTCCATAGATCATATTAGAATAGATACACCTTCTATTTATAGGACAGGACTTTATAAATAACAATTCACAAACATTCTTTCAATAAATATTCATACCAAAAGAGCTACGAGTACTTTATTTGAAGATAGAGTTACATTTGCTATCCTAGGGGACCTAAAAAGACCTGCACACCTAAGTCTATTCTGAATAAGTAATATAAAGTGCTGTATTACATATTTTATTCTCTAGACCTCTAAAATGGACAAGTTCATTTTTTTCTCTCCGTGAAGTAGTACCCAGCAGTGAGCATGGATACTCTATTTTTGTTCAAAAGCTGCCATTTTGCCCTTCAGAAATTTCTATGTTGAAAACCAAACCACAGTGGAAAAATTCACCTATTTTTTTAAAGATGCCGCGGTATTCCTTTATAAATTTACCATACTGTTACACAAGTTGTTATTCAATATCCCCCTGCATTTAGAAGAACTCAATGTCCAAGTGCATTTCTTGAGGTGTCCCTGACACAAATGATACTCTGCAGAACTCTCACTAATGGTAAGGGAAGACCTGGTATGTCCTGTGTTTTTAGGCATAATGCTTAAATCCTAAAAAGTGGAAAAGTCCATGTTTGGAAACATCAGGTACCTGCAGAAGTAATTCTGCGCTCTGAATTCCTGTAAAACATTGGAGAATTATTTTATTGAGTTTCATGAATATCGGTATTTGTGATAATAACACTGGATAATAACATTTACATTAGTTTCAGCATAAGTCCTAATAAACAGTCTGCTTCTGCCTACTTCTCAGAAAAAGCCACCTTTTTTTGAGTAATGTTTATTGGTTTTAAACATGTTAATTTGTTTCAGAGAGTTTGTCTGTAACTTTGAGCAACCCATATACTAGTTTTGAAAGTATACTTTTCAGCTTTGGGCTTGTCCCTACTGTGCTGTTCTGTGTGATAAACTTAGCTACAAAAAGTCAAGATTTAAAATTTAACATTAGTCAGAAAAAGGACTATAATTTGCAGTTCATGCATAAAAATGTGGGTGGCCTAATTATTGGTCAGCTGTTTTATTCTAACTAAATACTCTGTCTGGACGTAATCTCTCTCTCCATTGGGTTGTTTTAAATATACACATTGAGTTTTCCAATATAAAAATTTTTGTTAAAAAAAAAGGTTTGAAGCTTGAAGTTATCCAACTTCATTTCTTTGAAAATCATTCTACCCCTTTCTTACATCTTTGCATATGTTCCAGTTAAAAAGAAAAAAATACATATCTTACCCACAGACAATGTGAAACCATGGAACTGCTAATTTCGGTGTTGTCTGCTAACTTTTATCCAAGGTTCCTGGTTAGCTTTATCTGTACTGACAGAGGAGATTTGCAATATAAGTCATACTACTGGTGAAAGAATATTTACAGTCACTGTACTTCTCCTCATCAACAGTGAGAATGAATAGCCACCAGTCACACAAGGGCATGGGGATGTGCAGGGACAGCTTTGTTCATGGGTAAATTCATGTGAACAACAGCTTGCAGTTCATTAGAGAAACTAAATGGGACTTATCATGAGACAAAGAGTAATACATGCCAGCAAGTAACATTAGGATTCATACACAATGCTGAGTGAAAGCCTCTGAGTTAAATTTAAACCTGATTTCCTACATTGCAATTAAAAGAGATAGTGACTATATTTTGGCCTGGATTTTCAAAGCAACTTACTATCTTTATGGGGTTTTTTTCACATTATTTTTTACTGTGGGGATTATGAAAATTTGACTTTGATAGCTTTCCTCTCAATTTTAAGACCTCCTGTAACTTCCTTATAATCTTTTAGTCCTACATCCCAGCTACAAACTGACAAAATTTGTTTTTGTAGGGGAAAGCCCAGACAAAATTACTCTGTGATGTGATGTGATATGACTAAAAGATATGTGCTTTATTGTTATATTTTCCAAATTAATGATTAGTGAGATATAATACTTTTGAGTCATGGGTAAATGCTGTTACATTTTCACTGTTGTTATTTGTGGGAGGTCAGACAGCTGAAGAAGCTGAGAGCAAGTTAGATGGCTGCACAGACCTTCTCGCCTTGGCACAGCGGAAGCCATGGGACAGATAAAGCTCAAGGCAAGAACAAGAAGCGAAGACAGAACAGAGGGGATGCCACAACCTGACCATTTTGGTGTAAAAAGGATGCTAACAAGGACTTGATAAGAGAAGAGATTATGCTGCTAAGGGAACAAAGACAAGGGTGTCTAAGTGGAAAATTTTGTCCGGAAGTTAGAGAGCTGTAAATCCTGGTGATTTCTGTAATAAACTGGCTTTGCTTGCTGCTGTGCTAGCACCCAGCAGGGTCCGTGTCTTTCTCAGTCTTCGCAATCACTCAACATGATAAATGCCTGTTTCAGTCTGAAAGAGAAAGATGTGTGCTGTAGTTTAAATTTGTTGTTTTAATTGCGTTCTTTTGTTTTACAAGGCTCTTTGCCACCTGTTGCATCCAGAAAGATGGGATTCATCTTCTCTTTTAACTAATTCTATCTTATGGTATGATACTTTACAAAAATAATGTAATTGGATAAAGTGTCTCCTAAAATATGAACTACATCTTGGAGATTTGGTTGGTTGGATTCTGTTGGGTTTGGTGTGGGAGGGAGCTGGTAAGATTTTTTTTTTTTAATTGGTTTGAGTTTATTTGTTTGTTCATTTGCTTGCTTGCTTGCTTGCTTTGAGAGCAGGGATAGATAATCAGCCCATTTCATCTAATCATTTTGTCTGGATTGTAAAAGGAAAGGTAAACTGAGTGATAAATCCAGAAATTCTGAGGTAGTGTACTATTAATGTTAAGAAGCAGAGAACATTGAGAAACAATAAGATCTCATACCAAAGGAAATTTTCCCATGCAGCAGTGCCTAAGAATGGCTCTAAAGCATGGGAGTTCAGCAGAGTGAAAACAGTGGGAAGTTTTTACAAATTTTTTAATTATTATTTTTTCATAAGACAATGCATTTATATTTTGAATACTGAAACAACCTACATGAATTTACGTAAATTAACACAATAAGAATAGGTCCCCATAACTAATTTTTAACAAAGTCTAACATATGGATAAGGAGGAATTGAGTCATTTGTATTACCATTATCCTTTACAAACATTAAGGAGTGCCTACATGAGCTGGTTTTCCCATCTTTAGCCCAAAGGGGTTTGTCCTTCAGTCAGTCAAACACATCATCTCTTACAAGATAGCACCATTCAATGCAAATCCTGGTGACAATCTTGAAATTCATTTTATCTCCTTAGTTTTCAAAGCTGCAATCAACACCGCAAATATAGCTTAGACTATTTCCATTTACTAAAGTAATAGGGTCAATAGACTTATTGCTGGGCCTGTCTGCTCCCTTGCATCCTTTTACAGTACAGCACAAGAACATAAAAGAGCTGAAGACAGACACCTAAGTAACCAGCCACCCACATAATATCTACCATTATTCCTTCCTCTCTATGCACCGTAAATCCTAAACATTTTCAAAATGCTCATTTGAACTGGCATAACCTTAGAAATAAAAGGGGCATCCAAAGTCCACATAAAATTTATGTGATTATGGCTTAATAATTCTTCTTTTCAAATGTTCTGAAGCTCTCATGATTAAATCAGAATCAATGATTCTTCATATTTTAATCTTATAAATCAGATTTATCTTTGGACTGATCTAAACACTGATTATCTATAAAGAGCTATTTATTGAGCTTGCATTTGAGGTAGAGTAAGAGGGAGTTATATCAGAACAATCCTTCAAATCCATCAACAATAAACCTTTCTCAAACTTTTAATAGAATTCTGTCATTCTGATAGAGCACCAATATATTGGCTAAAGCAATAATGTGAAATACAATTGTCAGAAGGTATATAAGATTATTTTTATCAAGCATTCTAGGTCTCAGTGTTTTGACATTTAATACTTCCAAATTAGAACTGTCATTTTGGAAGTAACTTGTCCTGCCATATAAAGCTTCTAAAATTAACTCCTAATACTCTTATAAATAAAAGACTGATCCTTATATTTTAAAATGTGTCACTAATTGTTTGGATGAATCCAAAGGTCTATTTATTCCTACTTCAAGTCCAGAAAATGCTTTTTTTTTGCAGGTTACACAATGACAACATAGCCACACCAGCTGACTTTAGCAGTCATCCTCTATTGCCTCTGCCTTGGCTATTATGTGTACCAAATAGTATTGTTCATTTTTATACCCTCTTGATCCTTTATTTACATCATAGAAGCATTTGAGTATGCAGAGTACGCTGGTCAAAGTATAGATGTGAAGGAAAACACAGTCTCTTTGTTTAAAAGGGACTCCTAAAAAACAAAATATCTCACATAAGCAACAGCATCAACAGCAACAGTAATTATAAAGACAATAAATATAAAAAAAGGAGATAAATGTGGAAGCTAAAATACCAGTATACTTAGCTAGCTTTACTGCACATTTCTAAGAATAGTTGCCCTCATTCTTTTTTCTGTGCTAAACCTCTGTACAGATTATATTATCAGTCACATCTTATATTAGTTGATAAATTACTAAGGTGGTGTTCATCACCTGATCATTAACACACCTTGAAGTACGTGATCTGATGATCTGCCTTCTGCACTAAATTAAGAAAGTTTATTATCTTTTCTTTTCAGTACCATTTACTGTTATCCATAATTTTTAACAACCTGTTGCATTTCTTTCTCCCTCTTGTACAAAGAACACATATTTGCTAGTGGTATACAAACATAAACGGTTCTTACAACACACAGAGTTCCAGTAATATTTTCCTTATTTCATATTATCATCAAAAATACTACCACAGCTCTTAAAATATTTTGAAATATAATTAATAATAATTTGCTAGTTTTTCTCAACATCAGTGATTGAAAAATAATCCTGTAACATTATTACAGCAATGGAGCAGAGTTTCATAACACTAGAGAGTAACAGTTTGTTTCTGCTCAGATCTCCTAATCAAAGGAAAATAATTTTAATACACAGAACCTGGGTCCCAGATGGAAAGATTTTTCTGTCTGTGCAAAGAACCAACAGAATAGTGCAGAGTACAGAACAGTAGAGAGGCTCACCCTAATTTACTTCAACAAAGACCTCCAGACAGAGTCAGTGTATTTCCAATTTACTTAAGTACCAAAAAATACAAAGCAAGACTCAGAGCATAGGAGGGAATCCGAGGAGTCTCAGGGTCCTAGGCTCTTCCTTAATTCCAAGTTACAATCCATTAGGTACTAATTTTTCCAAAGAAGCCCACTAAGGACTTTTCAACCTATGCAAGTAAGTACCACCTTCCAAAATAAGTTGCTCTAATATTTTTGTACCAATTTAAGATGTAGTCTCTCATGCTGTAACTAGTATTTAAAAAAACCCCATATATTGTTTTACCTTTCCTCTCCTTTTGGATGGCATTTGGATTGATGCTTTTTTATTCTCATAACTTTTCTTGTACATACACTGCAAAACAGAAAATACAGCAAGATCTCCCACATACACTGACAGGCCAAAATTAATATCAAAGTTTTAAAATGAAATAAACACACTGAAACTTAACAATTCTGAAATGAGTTGGTTTAGTATATACATATTTTTTCTGTACCCTTAAGTTATGGAAAACAGACAGTTTTTCTGTAATGTACTCATTAACTTCCTAAACAAATAATTAGTTAAATATTCAAATTAAAATATGGTTACCGAAAGAAAATACTGTCCTGATAAAACTGGTAAATCCTTAACTTCAACATTTCATGTTGCAAAAAAGTGATGGAACAAGATGTTTCAGAGATGTATTTTCTTCCCCTGAAAATTGTAATGGTATCTCAACTGAAAGATAAGAACAGTTACTATTTGGGTTTCAAGGTGAGCAGATGTAGCTAGAAAAGTAATTATTTCATAAACTGACTGAAAAAATAAACATTACAAAGAGGTGGAAGAGCTATTATTATTATTATTATTATTAAAACAAAATTAAAATATCAAATCACATTATTGAACAGACAGATCTTTCAGGTCTTTGCAGGGTCAGGCTTTGAACACCATCACTGTTGCTGCTATGATTCGTGCCTTAAAAGAAAGGAGTGCAATCATTAATTAGGCAATAAGCCAGACAATTAATGACACCAGCTTTTCTTAATGGGCTGTATGAAGTTTGAACATTAAGTTTCTGTAATTTGAGATAGTCTTAATCAAAAAGTTTGTTTTGTTGGCAGTGTTTGTAAAGATGAATTATCTGAATGAGTAGAATTTGAATGTCTAACTTTAATGCTACTTCTACTGCTTTAATTTTTATTGAAGTACATGATAGATATAATTTAAATTTAAATTTAAATTTAAATTTATTTGGCTAAAAGTAGCTTTTCCTAGATTTTTTTTTCATTCAGTTATGGAAAAAAGTGAAAACTAAGTATTTAAAAGAAACCATTTCTAGTATTAGAAGGATGAGTATTAGCTTTAAGTTATACATGATTTCTTATAAATTTGGGGGTGTTACATTTTCTCCTGTCCCAAAACTAAAACAGATTTTTCTTTCAGTTAAGAGAAAAAGTGAAGGAAAGACAGAGAAAATTTGACTCTCCTCTGAGAAAGTAATTTCAGGTTTTTCCCTTCATTTTCTCAGAGGATTTCTGGGACATCTAAGGACGATTTAAAGTACTCTTCATTCCTTATAAATAATTCCCCAAAGCTTATAAGGGTTTTGGGTTGTTCAGATGGGAGGATGTACTCTGGGTGTTATGATTTAAATCCTACATTATAAAGTTTTACATTTATAACCGTGCACACATATTCAGTTACGGCATTTCTATTAAAACTAGTGAGAAACAACTGACTAAATACATATTTGTGAAGTGTTTGTAATATTTCATGTATAAAAATATCAGCACTTAAATATATTTGGTGTGTAATATAGTTGGAATATAATGGAAGCAGAAAAAGCAGGTTAAAACCTTAGCAGTTCAGTATCAACGTAAATATTTCCTCTCAATTTTTGTGATATTGCCATTTCACTGTTGTTTCAGTCTAGAGAGTTCACCTTTATAAAAAGGCCACTGCACATACTTTGAAAATTTAGAAGTTATGTATCCTAAAGAAGCATAGGGAGTATAAAACTAATTCTGATTTTCCAAGGGTAGGAATCAGCTTGAATCCAGTATTTGGTTTATGGATATAAGAATATGGATATAAGGAAGAAGAGAAAACCAAAAATGTAAGACCAGTAATATTACCCCTAAATCACCATCATCTGGTGTCTCCTAACTATATAGAATATTCAGGGGGATGCTGCTTATGTCAACCTAAAGTTGGGGATTAGGGTCTTTCATTTCAGGTGTTGTTCAAAGTTTTTCCTTATTTTAATGATGCTGGCCTGTACACTGTAAAAGTATTTATTGCAGTTCATTCCATTGGAAGCCAGATATTAAGTAGGTTTATTCTTTCCAGCCCCTTTTCACCTTCATTAGCACAGCGTGAGAGCGTGTTGATTTTTAAATTAGCATATGTCCTGAGCTATGACACTATGGCATGCTGATGAGGTCATAGCTTTCAAATTTTTTCTAACTGCTCCCTGAGGACATTTTGTGGCCCAAATCAATCTCACCTACCACTGACCTGAATAATTCTTCTTTCTAACATCAAACACCACTGTCACCTCAAAATAAAAAAAAATAACCAAAAGAAAACCCGACAAAAAAAATTCCTTTTTTAATAGCTTTGAAACTGTTTCTAATCAAAGATATGAATTGTTTTTTCCAGTTAGAGCAGTGATACATTAAAAGAGATGTTATTTCTTCCTGCATAATGCATCCCACAGAAAAAGCAGGTATCTTGGTGATTTCTTAATTATCAGCTCTGCTGCTACAGCACTAAGTTACAGCTCTGCTAGCATGACAAGAAAAACAGAGGGGCATGCTAATATGGCCAAACAGAACTGTTCAACGTTTCTTTATCATATAGAGGCAAACTGAGACTATCCAGTAGAAGCAGCTTAGCTGTATTTCAGGGTAATGTTTTTTTTTGTTGGTTTTTTTTTTTTTTTTACACTGATCTAATTCTGGCTTTAAATTTTGGGAGAGCTTGTGCATCAATAATTTGCATTAACATCTCTGGTGACATGTGATCAGAAGGCAAAGACTTATCCCAAACCACTGTTATTTGGCTTAAGCCTACATCTACTTAAAATCATTCATAAATAAAACTTACTGAGATTATTTGGGGCAGAGCAGACTTGATGCTGAAAGCATTGTAAAAACTCACTCATTTTCTTATACTTTATTTTTGCTATGCTTTATGCTGCTGTCTATTACTGAAGCTGTGCAAGACTCATCAAGATCTTGAACAAAGCTTATTTAGCTACCAAAAGCACTTGTGTGAACATGGCATTAATGCATTTTAAGATAGCTGTATACAGCATTAGGGAAGCAGAAACTAACAAAATAGTTAATTTGACAACTCATTAACAGTAAGAAAGCATTAGGTATTCTTTCTGGTTCTGTCAGGTACTTTGTGTCAAGGATTAAACATGTAACAATCACTAATGCTGCATTATTAATTACAGATGTCTTAAGTTTTATATCATTGTAATTGCTGAGTGGTTTTCAGTTTACTGATTTCACAGTTTACAAGCTTTCTAATGTTGTTACTAACAAGGGCTTTACAGGACTTGAAACTTCTGGTTTATCATTTGCCTTGTTTTATCATTTAGCACAACTAAACCCTGTCATTAAATCAAACAGCCTTTTCCAGTTATTCACTCAGTGCCTTGCTGGCAAAGGAATCATTTCTGTCACAACTGCACAAAGTTTGATTGCTGCAAAATATTACAGCAATCAGTCCACATTCTGCACATATACTTCAAAATCTGTCAAGCCTGCCTTGCCCTGGGAAATAAACCCTTTTCCTGAAGATAAATCTACAGTACTCTTGAATCTGTTGGTTTCAAGTGGTTAATGTATTTATTTAAAGGTGTTTTTCAACCTCTGAGAAGTTTATATTCATGTAGCCTGAAATATTAACTAAGCATTTAATTATGACACTAAAATCCTACAAACCTGAACAGATGTCTGTTAAGTTGAACATACAGTGAAAATTTACATTCACGAAGTACGTAAATGTCAGCTAACTGAAAATCTGTAAAACAGGCCTCTGTTTATGTTGAGTTAATCTAGATTTCTCTTGTTCTAGCTTTTCATACAAGACTTCTCAGCATTAAGGTGAATCTTATACACAGTATGAACTTTGGAGGAAGTCTTGTTCTTATGACTTGCTATCCTGGTCTATTATTAATTGGCAATAAATTGAATTAATTTTATTCAAGTGAAGTCTGTTTTGCCTGTGGCAGTAATTCATAAGCAATCTCCTGCTCCATATGTCGACCCACAAGTCTTTTCATTACATTTTCTAACCGTGTCCTGCAGAGGAGAGGCAGTGAAAGAGTAGCTTGGCAAGAACCTGAAAACCAGCTAAATTCAAAGCCCCACTCATGTCAAAACTTGTGGACCAATTTTTCCATTTGCAAAAACAGGTGAAAGTGTTAGTTTGTCAATGAACCTCTGAGACCAACGCCTACGTTTTGCTATTGCTGTTGAATTACGTGGAAAATATTCCACAATCTTGGAAATAAAAAATATAAATCTTCAAGACTGAAACAAAAGTCAGTAAACTCTGTACTGCTTTGTTCTTAGTGACATCCCTGAGACTATTTTTTAAAAATCGTGTTTACTTTGTAGCTGTAATTCAGATTAAGTGATGAGCAATGGCTACAGCGACATGGCCCATAGCTTCCGGAAAAAAATTGTATTTCCCTTTCCACTGTTTTTAAGGTCAGACTTTCATTTATACTAAAGTTTTCTAGCATTTTCTTAACAAACAAGGAAAGTCTAAAGTGTCTAATTTACCCTCTCAAGGGTCAAGTGCAGAGAGATTTTTAGCATTTCTGACAACTATCTGTCTATCCAAGTGACAGAAATTATACCAAGACTCATTCACCTCCTGGTAGAAGCTGAGTCACTTACCCTGTTGGTAACTCAACTCCTTGGCTGAAAAATGGAGAAAACCTCCACTGTCCCAAAGGATATTTAAAAGTTACATGTGATGAGGTATAAACTAAATAACAACCTTATGGGAACAATTTGTGATAGCGACTATATAGACTAACAGTGAACAGTGAATTGGTAATTGTTTGCCGTGAGGAAGGTTCTAATCATCCTGTGTGATCTGTAGATGTTTTTAGAACAAGGTAAAATAATCTGTCACCTTTACAGAGTAAACTGGCATGCAGATTTGTGCAGAAGCAGACAGTGTGTAAAGGAGGATGTGTGTAAAGGAAAATCTCAGTCTGAGCACTGTAATCAGGCATTTTATGAAGAAACCTAACTGGTTCATGGTATATTGATTATTCTGTGCTATGGAACAAGAAATAAACTTGGTAAATATTACTTCATTAGTCATTATGAAATCCTCCATCTTCTAATTTGATCAGGACTACTCTTCTAGACTTCTAAGAAGAATATGAATTTCACAAAGTAAGATTTAAACAGATGAGCCACAAGGCAGGAAAAGTGCACAGACATTTCCATGAGACTTATTTTGCTTTTAGAGAGTTTATTAAAAGTAAAAAATATTTTATTTGTCTTTATTTCTTAAAAGAAAATTGGATATTTTGCAATATTGTCTCTTTGGTTCAATGTTGTAGGGAAGAAAAGACATGTTCCTTGGTTTGCTTATAATTAGGGGAAAAAAGGAAACAAAAGCAAATGTAAGGGTTTAGAAATCAACAACCAAAAGAGAGTGTCAAAATACAATTTTAAAAGTTGCTACCTAATACCTACCTATTACCTGTTTTTTAAATTCTTTAGAAATACTTTTATTGGTTGAGATTTACTACATAAATAATTCAAACTAAGGTATTTCAACAGCCTCTGTCTGCATTTTTACTTGATTTCTCACTCACTTAAATCACATTATATTGAGCAAGACTACCTACCAGAAAAGAAATGTATTTTTTCTTGCAGATAATAACATTGCCTCCACTTTTTTATTGCAAATTCAAGCTTTTTTATATTTCTCTGATTCAACTTATAGTAACCCATTTTTATGATGCCAGTTTTTCCATAGATTTTGGGGAAAGTATTAACAATTATGTTACACAGTATTACCTCAGTTCCCCACACTCGAGTGTGTACTACAGAGCATGTAAAAGAAATTGTATTTTTTCCATGAAAGAAAGTAAAAGAACAGATCCATTCAGGGTTGTTTTCCTGCCAGGTTGTTGTTTTTGATATGGAATTTGGCAACAAGAAATGTTAAAATACCTTTCATAGAATCATAGAATTAGGAACGGTCTGTGTTGGAAGAGATCTTAAAGATCATCGAGGTTTGATCCAACTCCCCTGCCACAGACTGGGATGTCTGTCACTAGACCAGGTTGCTCAAAGTCCCATCCAACCTTGCCTTGAAAATTTTCAGTGGTGGGGCATCCACATTTTTCCCAGTCCTCACCATCCTCACAGTAAAGAATTTCTTCATAACATGTAATCTAAAGCCACCCTCTTTCATCTGGATCCATTCCCCCTCATCCTGTCCCTACATGCACTTGTAAGTAGTCTTTCTCCATCTTTCTTTTTGATTCACTTCAGGTGCCGGAAGGCTGCAATTAGGTCGTCCCAAAGCCTTCTCTTCTCTAGTCTGAACAATCCCAATTCTCTTGGCCTTTCATCGTAGGAGAGGCACTTGATCCCTCTGATCATCTTGGTGGCCTCCTCTGGACTCACTCCAGCAGGGTTCCTGTGCTGGGGACCCCAGAGCTGGATTCAGTGTGCGGTCTCTTTAATTGGCTTCACTTGGACTTTCATTTATGACAGTTTCTCTTGAAGAAAAAATAACACTAAATCTAGAGTCCATGTGATATACAGGAGTCCTGATTTCACTGCTATCCTAGTGGACACAAGGTCTCTGTATTCTTTGCTGTACTATTGTCCACTGCCCCCTCAAAATTCCAAAAAAGACTGGACTCCAGAAGGTGATTGATAAAATAAAATATCCTTGTGTTCCCTTTAATTAGTAGAATCAGCCCCCTAATAAGTTAATTCCTTGCTTAAATGTGCTAATACTGCTGAATATTCAGACTTCTTAAGGCATACTGTAGAATACTAGAGAAGATTTAGGTGATAGCTTAACTTAAACTGCACATTAAACTTGCAAAAGAAATATAAATGTTTCATTTTATGCTGCAGTGAATGTACTTAAGTAATGTGTCTTCCTATGTAAAGTCAAACCAAATGAATAATTTAATGCTAAACTATGTCGATGTCTATTAGACATTGGTGGATGAGTGTTTGAAAGGAAATGGGAGGTATTTAAACAGTAATTGTATTTACAAATACAGAAAACTATTTCTGCTATTCTGCAAGTGGTGATTTAATGAGGCTTGTTTATTAAATACCACACTGTGACCTGCACTAGTCTTCACTACAGTATAGTAAAAAGTACAATCACTCTTTCTTTGCCAAGAAAAGTAGAAAGGGGCTCCAAAAGTTGATTTTTTCAACTTCTGCTCTATGGAACCAGTACATACATTGTACTACAATTGGCGTAGCAATGTGAATCTGGCAAGAGAAGACCTGATGTAATTTGTTGCTTTATAGGTAGACAGATAGATAGATAAATAGATAGAAGTAAGAAAGAGTGTATACATTAGATGGGTTAGAATTTGATGAATCAGCAATAGAATAAAATTCAATTGTCAAATTATCTAATTTACACCAAAGTAAATGCCCAAAACCAATTTTTCCCTCCTGTTTTTATTATTAAGTAACATCCAGAAGACAGCTTAGAACATCTTTTGGAGGCAGGATAGTCTACAATGTAGGAGAAAAATGTAGCAGAAGAAAGGTGATCACACCATTACCAAGCTGTCTTTGAGCTGTGTGGGTCTCCTTTATTTCTCTGCATTTTATGGCTGTCACCATTTTTGTGTCCTTTTGCACTCAGTTGTGGGGACCATGTCCCTGCACTTTTACTGAAATTTCCACTGAAGGGTGAGCATTCATTATAGAGCTCCTACTATGAAATTATTTTTTTTATGCAATGCGTTCTCAACTGATTTTTCCTGGGGTTTTTTGTTTGCTTGTTTTTTTGTTTTGGTGGTTTTTGTTTTGTTTTCTTTGGGGTTTTTTTGGTGGATTTTTGTTTGGTTGGTTTTTGGGGGGCTTTTTTGAATGTTTTTGGTTGATTGTTTGATGGTAAGAAAGTCCTGTTTTCTTATGTGGTCCAGTTCTGCATATCTATTTGAAGAAGTAGACAAAACATGTTTGGTTTTATCGGAAATAAGTTAAAAAATAAATCCCTAATGTTTTACAACATAGTCAGAATTTTACAGAACTGAGAAACATGTAGTAGTGAACAGTGTTCTTCCTCACAAGTCTTATGAGAATAGTACTTGTCATACTGTTCAATGTTGTCAAGTAAATATTCATTTTATTGTTTTGATAAACCACCATCTGACTTGCATTTTTTTCATGCAAAGTAGAATAATTATGTGTTATCTTTGCAAATAGGCAGAATGTTAATTAGGCAGCATTGTTCTGAATACCAACTTCACAAAGTTGTCTTTGATTTTATACTGATTTCAGTTATCAAAGTAATATTTTCATGTGATGCTGATCCTGAAGAAAAATTTGCATGGGTTTTTTTTAATGATTCATCTGGAAAATGATAAAAACATTCAGAAGTATTCGTAATTATATATTTGAGTAGCTAGAAAAATGGCCAGTTCTTTTGAAGTAATCATTTTGCCTTGGTCTTTGGAAGTCCCTGTCCAAAATGGGGCGTATAAAATTTTTGCTACATAAGGCTGTGCAATATTTGCTGTAAAGAGCAATTTGACAAGCTAATATTGTGACACGTATTAAAAAAAAATAGATTGTATCTCACAGTGCCTCTAAAAGACCATTTTAGTTCTATCTTTTATATAAAGAGGTCACAAGACACAGCTATCTTTAATCCCCATATCTTTGTACATACTCTTTTTTGCACAAACAAAATATGTTTTGAAGGTGTGATAGATTTTATTCATCTCAAAGTAGAAAGAAGAACACTAAAGCCTAACAAGGTTAAAACTAATGGAGGAAAAGAGTCACAGAGGAATGAAAACCAGATTAAGCTCTGAAGCAGCAGGAGGAAGTAGCAGCAACAGTCAAATCTTGAAGTGCCATAATGAATGGTGACACAAACAAAAAATATTCTCCAGGAGAAGTGAGTGACCCCAAGGCTTTTACTGAAGCACTGTAGGAGGATGCTTTAGAGTGACAGTTTGTAAGTGTCATATCCTGATTTATATGGATTTTCATAACTAGAGCCTACTTTTAAAAAGCAACAGGAGTTAGATCCTTCAGAAGACATTTGCTACTTTCTCAGAAATATTAACAGGGAAAAAGTTGTAAACACTGAGAAAGCCCTTTTCCTTGTTTTTTTCTTCACATTTTTGTCTTCATAAGGAACTTTGTATTAGCACAGTTAGATGTTTCTGCAGAAGAAGTATTTTAATAGATAGGAGTCATACAGGATTTCTCAGAAGTGACACTTTGAGTGATAGAGTGGAAGTTAGTCAGAGAGTCAATTCAGCCGAGAGAGACAGTTACACTTTGCAAGCATCTGAAGAAGAGATAAAATAATGGTACATTTTCGAAAGGAAAAACTATTCAAATTCATTTTAAGAGAGACTAATTGCTTCTTCTTCAAGCTGAGCTACTTCTTTGCCCTTTCTCCTGGACAAATATGGAAGAGAGAGTATTTTGGAATCCCTTAGAAAAAGACATGCTAGAATATTAATTTTCATAAATAAGAGATTAAGCACTGATCTCTGGAAAATATTTAGTCATCTATACAATTAACTAATTTTCATAATAAAAATATGCTTCTAGCAAAACAGCTTTAGATCTAAAGTCACATCCACTGAGAGAGAAAAGGACAAAGTTAGAAACATTCACTTGGCACCTGAAAAAAACTTCATTAGAAAATATCTCTGAAGGATAATTCACATTTTTGATTTTCAAAGCGATGGATTTATTAAAGAAATAATAAGTCTTTTGCCATCATTTTCTCCTTGTCATTCTAAGTGTCAAAAGTGTGTAACAATTTGTGCTACTGATGCTATCTTTCCACACTCTGAGACTGCTGACATGTTAAAACTCCTGTTATAATGTATTTTTTTGATCCCTCATGAGTTGTACAGTTTGACCAGTTGCTTAATTGATCCCAAGAGAATTGTAGTCAGGAAAAATTTTTTTGGAGTCACACAATACTTGATAGTTAATTTCTTATAATTCTGTTATAACTGTTATTATGTCCAGGAAAATTTAAGACAAATCATTATTATTAAAATGAATGTTAGAATTCTTTATTTTTTTCTGATAACTCAGATTTATAATGAAGCTTTGGATGTTACCTGTATAATTTTAAAAAATGCAAATACATTAATATTTAGGCAGATTGGAGAATGTTAGAATTTTGATACCTTTTATTAAAAAATGACTGCTACACTGAGCTCATAACAGGGTTTAGCTGTCCACTAATAAGACAATATTTTTATGCTTTTAATTTGGCAATTTTAAATTTTGTATGGCAATTTTTCTAATGCTACACACACAGAAATTTGAGAAAAAACCCAACTGAAGGGAAATATCATTGCAATTTTTTAAAACAGTAGAAGGAAGACCCAGGGAACTACAGCCCAGTAAGCCTGGGAAGATCACAGGGAAGATCCTCAGGCTGGCAATGTTAAGGCAGGTGCAAGACAAGGAGGTCTGACACATGACTTCAGTAAAAGCAAATTTTTTCTGACCAGCCTGGTGGCCTTCTGGGATGCAGGGACTAAACAAGGTGACAGATGTCATCTACTTAGACCTCTGTAAGGCCTTCAACGTGACCCCACGTGATATCCTCATCCCCGAACTGGGTTTGAAGGGTGGGCTGTTCTGTGGGTGAGGAATTGGCTGGCTGGATTCGAGTGAAACGTGGTGGCAAGTGGCGTCCCCTGGCTGGATAGGGTCCTGAGAAACAAGGTCTAGGATGGCATCCATGCCCATATTGGGGGTTTGGAACTAGAGGAATGATAAGGTCCCTTCCAAACCTATCCATTCTACAATTTTGTGAGATACAGAGATATCTGTGTTGTGTATGACCACTGCCCAAAGCTTGTTACCTTCTAGACTAACACCACTAACAGTTTCAGTTGCTGTTTCTTTCTCCCTCTTCCTTTGCAGCAGGACGTCAGACATATGAAATGTCTTCACAGATGGACTACACAAGTGTGACTCCTCAAAAGCCCAGTGAAGAAGTGATCAATTATTAAAGACTACATACTCCATTGAAAAGTGAGCCTTACAGACTCAAAGGCTTGTAGAACCTTTCTGAACAGATGTCCTGCTAATACAAAGTGATTTTTAATTGATCCTGTAATTCCTGTGAAGAGCATTCTGTGTTTTTAAGTCAAGGATGTTCTGTCATTCTAGTAGGGCATCCTCAGAAAATATCTTTTCTCTGCCTACATCATAATCAGATTTATCATAAACAGATTACAATCAGCTAAGAAGATTCAAAGGAGTAAAGGTTTTTTGCTTGACTTGCTCTATGGTTATTGCAAATATAACTAGTCTATACTTCAATTAACATAGAAATATAGATTTGTTGCTCAGCTCTCAAAAATACAGTAAAAGATCAGCCTGTTCTGAAGCTTCTTTTGTATTATCTAGTTGGTTTTTTTTCTAACACACATTCCCTGCTAAAAATTGACTAGAACAATTAATATTTCCACAAAGGCCCCAGTATAATAGATACAGGGATGTACCATCTGAGCAGAGAGCATTTGGAAAGACTTAAGGAAATGAGCAATGCTGCTAATCAAGAATACTTAATATATTTCCTTTATAAAATTATTTTTAACAGTTCCTATGTTAGGTAGAAAACACATGTGCAAACATGAAAGGCTCAGCTCCATGAACCTCTTGCTGTAACTGATTGCTAGGTTTCAAAACTATAACTCCTCAGAAGGCTCACAGTTGCTGGAAGGGATCAAAACACATTCTTGTAGTACACGTTGAAGAGAAATTGAAAAAAATTTATAGGATTCTTGGTTTCTAGGGAGAAATAGATCAATAAAGTCTGA
Source organism: Machaerirhynchus nigripectus (assembly GCA_013397975.1). NCBI lineage: Eukaryota > Metazoa > Chordata > Aves > Passeriformes > Dicruridae > Machaerirhynchus > Machaerirhynchus nigripectus. Next base: position 199,167 of record VZRQ01009878.1, read on the forward strand.
GACTTCCAGCTGTCTGGTAGAGCTTCAAATTTATCTGAAATCTCACAATTAATTTATTTTTTAAAATAGAAGTTTCAGCAGGAAGATTTCCTAAGTACTGCTGCTATGCAGATAAAGCATATGGCACTTATGGGTGATGAAAACCAGGTGAAATTAACATTAGTAAAACTAATTTTACAGGCACTTATGGGTGATGAAAACCAGGTGAAATTAACATTAGTAAAACTAATTTTACAAATTACAAGTATTTATACTGAAAGTTTGAGAAGCTTTTAAAAAGTATTCTTCACCAAATTTCTATTCTAAATGAGGCATTTATTTCCCAGTATATCAGCCTTCTTAATCAGAGATGCATTTATTTTCCTTTTTTAGCACTTGGCATGAGAGCTTTCTATGCCTGCTCATCAGCTGGCATTTCTTGGCATTTCAATAAATTGATCTCACCAGTTTACATCACAAAAGTATTTTGTCCCCTAATGTTCAGCAAATGTTTCTTCAGTTCTCTTACATAAGGTGTAGTACTTAGCAGTTAAATCTCATTAACTTACTATGAATTTGCTATGAAATTGTCATACTAGTACATGCTTTTCCCCACTCAATACTTCAATGATAAGATGAAAAATCAAATCATTCTAGTTTAAGTAAAGGAACTATATATGTTGTTCTGCATTTAAGCAGCTGTATCTGAGCAGCTAAGGCTCAGATAAAGAATGTAAGATGCAAACCGAATTGCAGTAGGAGCACTTTTAATTTGTTTTCTGGGAAAAAAAAAAAAAAAAAAAAAAAAAGCAAAAAA
>VZRQ01009880.1:6943-38899 GCA_013397975.1 Machaerirhynchus nigripectus
CAGCCTGGCCGTGCGGCCAGAGCCCTCTTACCACTCCAGAGGCCCGAAGGAAGAGAGACTTCCCGGGCTTCACCTCAACTTATAGATGTAGATTTCGAGAAGCATTATTGGTCAAAACAACTGTCCATCAGCTCAGGTTCAAACCATCACAACATGCTAAAGCACTGCCAAAACTCTCATCCACTCATTACTAACAAATTTTAATGTGCTGAATGATTCATTTGAAGAATTTCTAGAAAAGATACTACCAGGCTTTTCACAACTCTTTCCCAGTGAAACAAAGAATGGACTGATCTGATAAAAATAACAAAGTTGTCTGAAAAATGTGACATGTGGGCCTTGGTACATCCCACTTTTAATGGTGGCTGTAAAGATAGAAATGGAAGGGTCTGATGGGTTAGTTCAAGCTGCAGTTAAGTATCATTGCAGTAAACTCAGCAGGACAGCCTACTAATATGTCATTTCAGTGAGTTACAATAACCTTAATTAGCTCTCTAATTATGCTAGCTGAGTGATACCCACCGCAAAGACAATTTTTGCAAAGAAGCAAAGTCAGATTGAAAATGGACAAGGAGCATACAGCTCACAGACTGGTAACAATAACAATAAAATTCTCAAATTGGCAAAAGCAAGAATGAATCAAGCATCGTAAGCATTTCTAAATGATGGAGGAGAAAAAGAAACCATGTTTGTGCAGAGATTTGACAAAAAGAAGAGAACAGACCTTTAGTTGTACCTGATAGGGAGTTGATTCATTTGAACATGACAAAGTACTCTTAGAGATCTAAAAGCTCACAGCAGTGTTCCCAAGACCATATTAATTTCATCTTAGACAACAATTTCTTGTGTTTTTGAAGAGCAATCCACTCAATATTCTGTTAACTAGGAGGGGTGTAGAGTCAGCTCTTGATTCTGGAAGACTCAAGACCTCAGAGATGGTGTGGACCACTACCCAAGGGCTGACAACCATTGCTGACTGGCCCACAAAGGAGCTATCCTTATGGTCCCATCATGTTCCATCTCCTCTAAGAAATCAATCTGCACTTGGGAGGAAAGATACCGAGAAAAATATGACACTGGATGATTGCAGAGAGCAATCAAACAACCCAGCAGACTACTCCAGCACTGAGTGATCAGCCAGTCAGGAGTATCCGCTAAGGAACTTAATTCTACAATTTACAAATAAATCTATGACTAAGCTAATTTCCTAATAGAACTCAGCAGTAAGTGTACAGAGGCATTTGCTGTATCTATATTATTCCTCTCTGGAATCACAGAAAGATTCTGCAAGCCAGTCAAACCATCCATAACTACACATACTGTACCTCAAATCCATAGCGCTAAATGAAATAAACAAAAAAGAGCAATCTTTTAAGGAAATTTACAGACTATGGCTTAGTTCACACTGTAATATTTTGGCAACCACATGACGTTGCTTTAGTGGTAATAAATGCTACTTGGACAGCAAAACCATAGTAAGTTTAATCAACAATAAAGCCCATACTTCTTATAAACTCAAATGAGTGATATTATTGATAAAAGTGATGAAAACACGAAAATTCTCACTGGGTTCCCGGTCAAACCAGTTAGGATACAAAACTATTTATGCATGACAGTCACCAACAATATATATGGGGAACATATCTTCTCTTTAACATAAATAACACACCCCTCCATGTATAATAGGCAAGTTTGTGAAAATGCCGTAATTGCCTTTGAAGTGTACTTTTCCACAAACCCAAGCTTACAAGTCTGATAACTTCTAACAAAATGTATTATAGCAACTAAAGTTGTTTCCAACTGTTTCTCTTGGTTACAAATGTACTGGAAAGCTTTGCACAAGATGCAGTCTGTGTAACTTTCTTATTATGGGGTTGTTTTCCTCAGTGTGTGGGATGTTAACAGGTGTACTCCTCATGATGTTCCACACCAAATGCTGTCTCATGTTGCTTTAGTCATCAGTTTGAGATTCAGATCCAAAATGCATAACTTCGCACCCTTTTGTAAATGTTTCAAGAGTCAACTCCCAAAGGAAGTATAACCTTCAGGACAGAGTGCCTGTGACTCCATGCCTTATGAAAACCTCATTGTCCTTTTCACACAAGCTTCAATGGAATGATTAGAAACAGCTGTTGACATATACAGTATTCAGCTATGGCTGGGCTAGAAGTAAGGATAAAGCAAGAGACAAAAGCTGCTTTGCTACAGAGAACTAGCAAACACACACATTTCTGTGAGTATAATGAGAGAGAGATGTGCTTTGGCAGCAACATACCCCAACAGAATTTTGTCTTTCACATAATAAAACCAGCTGGCATAGTGCTCAGAGTCCGTGTGAGGTGAAATTGGAATCGTAAAATATCTCAATTTGGAAGGGACCCATAAGGATCACCAAGTCCAACTCCCTGCTCCACACACGATGACCTAATAATTAACCATATGACTGAGATCATTGTCCAGATGCTCCCTGAACTCTGACAGACTTGGTGCTGCAACCACTTCCCTAGAAATCCTGTTCCAGTGACAAATTGCACACATATGTACTTTATATCCACAGAGAATGAGGTTTGATTGCAGAGTTCACAGTAGTAATGAAGAAAAGTCCAACCAGCTGGAAAGCATGTGGCCATGCTCTCCAGATGTATTGCAGTAATCCCTGGGGTTATTCATGCCCTTCCTGGCTGAGATAAAAAAACCACTTTTCATTATTATTTCAGCATTCATATGCCTATAGAGTAAGTTAACTCCTCATCAGTAGGACGAAGAGAATGAACAGTGATCAGATATGGTGACTTCTAGCATTTAGTGAACTTTTACACAACAAGTGTAACTCCTTTAAAGACTCCGAGTTTATTCTAGCCTCCAAATTCTGCCACGGCTCAGCAGAAGATTATGCCTTGTTCTGGAAAAGACACTGTCCACTTCTTTTATGACAACAACTGACTTAGTATTAGACAGTCTGTCTCTGCCCCATTCCCAACAGCATGGCCTGTGACGAGCTAAGTTCTGCAAGCAAAGGCAGTGTTTTCTGAACATACATACAGAAAAACAGCTGTCATTGCTATGCTGTAGTATGCTGTGCTAACAGCCTGACTTGTTGCTGGTTTCCTGAATAAGACAGGAGACCAATCTTCTAAATGCATGGAAATAACAAACAAAAAGGCTGATTAAAGCAAGCTGGTCCCTGGAAAATGAAACTTACCTAACAATGTAAGACACACTCGAGCATAAAATGACACAAATGAATTCTAGTAGTGGGCCTTGTCTCATTAGGGATTTGGTAAAAACTTCGTACTTAGTGCAACAATGAAATATCAGCTGGGTCTGTGATGAATACAACCTATAGAAAAACAAAAAAATCCCCAAGCATGAACAAGGGAAAAACAATACTTAAAGCCTTCTCAACTGCCCACCCTTAAACAGGGACCTTTTCTATTCTAGTCTCAAGTCCTGCACAGTCACTGCTGCATACAGAACCCAGGGGTTTTTCAGCAATACAAACTGTGAAGGCATGCTTTGTAAGTTCTCTAATTCTACAGAAACTATCAGGAAGACTTCATTATACCGGAAAAGAAATTATAAGGTATAATAAAGAGGTATTCTCCTTAAGTTCTTCTGCAGATACTTAGTGAGGTGAACCTCAATAATGTCCTAATTGGAGACCGGCAAGACCCGTGGTCTCTTTCAGGAAATGCAGTAATCCTATGAACTAGGTACAGGGAAAATACCCTCCATTAACACAGGAGTAAGAATGTTTCATATTCATTGGCCTTTTCAGGCTTACTACAGTGAGGTCAGCTGGTTCACTGTGCCTATGCTCATTGACGAAGATGCAAACCAGATGTGAATATAACCACTACATATGTTACAAAACTGTACTGACAGTGATTCAAATTGGGTTATCAGTACTCTGAATTATCTTAGTAACAGAGAAACAATGGCTTTAGGTATATATTAGAAGTCACTGGTTGCCTCCACAGTTGCTTCTTCACCTCCCAAGTATTATAATTGGGATAGAAACACTGCAGTTTCTCCAGATGGGCAATTTCTTGGTTTTAAAGAAAATTTAAAAATAAATAATATAAGGTAACATGAAGGTTTTCTATAAATCACCTTGCTGCTATACAGTAACTACAAGAGTGCAAAGGTGCGGGCAGGCTCAACAATCAGTGGTGCAAGGACTTTGCAGCAAAGGTCTCTTCATAGGGATACAGTATTGTAACTTAGATTGGAAGTGACCATGGAATGTCTCTAGTCCAACATCCTGGACACTGAACTTCCTTCTTTCAAATTTGCCTCTTGTCCTCCCACCATGCACAGCTGTGAAGTGCCTGGCTCCAGCTTCTCAACAGCCACTCTGCAAGTGTAGGCAGCTGCTGTTAGGTCCCACCAGAGAAGCCATCCTTCTCCAGGCAGAACAAACCCAGTTTCCCAGATTCTCCTCTTAGGGCCTGTGCTCCAGCCCCCATCTGTGTGGGAGATTCTATTAAGTCACTCCAGTTTACTGATGTTTTTCCCATAGTGGGGATCCCAAACCAAACACAAGTATCTGGGAGTGGTTTCACACATGGTAAGCAGAGAATAATCATTTCCCCCAGTCTCTGCACCATATTCTTATTCATACAGCCCAGGATGTCACTGGCCACTTCTGATTCCAGAGCACACAACTGCTCAGCAACTGTCCCTCAGGATGCTGGGCTGTGTCTGCAGAGCTGCTCCTCAGTTCCTCTGCTGCAGCCTACATCACTGTAGGGCTCTGCCTCTCTGAGGGCAGGATTCATGGTTTGTCCTTGATGAATTTCATTACATCTTTGCCATCCACTCCTGCCAGCTGCCCAGGTTCCCCTGACTGTACCAAGAACAGTGTGGCCAGCAGCACCAGGGCAGAGATCGTCCTCCTGTACTCCTCACTGGTGAGGCTGCACCTCAAGTACTATGTTTATTTTGAGGCCACTCACCTCAAAAAGGACTTTGAGGTTCTGGAACATGTCCAGAGAAGGGCAACAAGGCTCATGAAGGCTCTAGTAAACATGTCATACAAGGAACGTCTGAGGGATCTGGGTTTGTTTAGTCTATAAAAGAGGAGGCTCAGGGGAGACCTGATCACTTTCTACAACTTCTCTGCAAGGAAGCTGTTACCTGGTGGGAATCGGTCTCTTCTGCCATGCCTACAGTGAGAGGATAAAGGAAATGGCCTTAAGCTGAGATAGGGGATATTCAGATCAGATACCAGAAAAAAATTTTTTTCACTGTTAGAGTGGTCAGGCACTGAAATAGGTTGCCCATGGAGGTGGTAGAGTCACTATCCCTGGATATGTTCAAGAGGTGTCTGGATCCCGTGATGGATTTAGTGGTTTAGGGGTGACAGTAGCAGTGCCCGGTGGGCAGTTGGACTGGATGATCCTGTAGGTCTTTTCCAACCTTGACAATTCTATGACTGGCTGGCTCTGCTCTCCAGCACATCAACAGGCACCACACACACAGTTTGGTGTCATCTACAAACTTGGTTTGAGTGTCCTCCATCTCCCCCTCTGACAAAGACATTAAACAGGACAGGTCACAGAACAGACCCCTCAGTACCACACTTTTTACCAGTTCATTAACCAGCTGCCCATGAGTCTGAGCATCAAACCAGACTTTTACCTACCTAGTTGTCCACCCATCCAAGTCATAAAGTCCTGAGTTGGGTACAAGAATAATTTGAGAGTTTCAAAAGCCTTGCTAAAATGGCAGTAAATGACATCTGCTATCTCAACCCCATCAACAGATTCCATCATTCCATCAACCCCGGCAATCAGGTTGGTTAAACATGATTTATTCTAGTAGCTACCTAATGATGCCATTTAGATTCAGATTGCCAAGTTTTACACTAGCTGTCCTTCCTCTCTCTTACAAGCTGTTCTGTAGATTTTAGAGACTGAAAATTCGTAAGTGCTCTGTTTGGTTGTAGGACTTGTCTGGGAAGGGAAAGGAAGAAAGCAGTTTCACAACCATATGATAGTGTTCATAGAAAAAATACAGAAAGAAGAAGAAAGTATAATATGCCATAGATATAGACTTACTACAGAATCAAAGAATTGTTGATGTTGGAAAGATTTTAGGCCTTTTTCATTTCCCTACAAAAGGAAACATGAGACAATGTTTGTCCTTCAAAATTAATATAACAATTCAAGTGATTACCTAAATTAAGATCTAGTCTAACATGACGCTAAAACTTCTTCAAATAGTTTTAAGTACCCTGGCTCTGCCACAGTCTTGTAATGATCTTCTTCAAAACACACAGAATGTAAAGAACAATTTACTGTCCTCTTAATTTGTAAACAACCTAAGAAGATTATACTTTAATACACACTAGAAGTAGACTTCTAAACACACTGTTACGGAATTCTGTGCCAGAAAAGTTTTCTTTTAAATCAGTAGGAAGCATTCTTCATGAAGGTCACCCATTGAAAAAAAATCCTTTGATGGGAGAGGTTGCTCTTGGTTTGATACCAGCTGTGCTGTCCAGCAAGGGCAAAACATGTTCAGACATGCTGAGCCACCAGGGAGCCTTTCTAAGTTGAAGCACATAATAAGACTGCATAAGACCTTGAAAGAAAAGGGGCCTTTAAACTTTAAGTAGTGACAAAGTCTTCTGTAACTGACTTGCTGCAAAATTCCTCAGACTGTTTTAATTAAAACACTTTTGGACTTTTTACCAGGACATTTGTAGGAATTCCTGCTGTTTATTCATAGCTTTATACTTTTTCAGATGTAAGACAGATGCAGCACTAAGAAATCTGTGACTTTCTGTTACCCAACATCAATCTACTGCACAGTACAAGGACTGCTCCAGGCATTTTGCAAAATGTTTCTTTTTCTCAGGTAGTTTTTCAGATACAGCCCATTAGGCCTAAACCAAAGTCCGTTTGTTTGTGAGAACTACAAATAGACATACTTCTAAACAGAAGTCAATCAAGGTTACAAAACATACTTATTTCTCACCAAGCACCAAATCTTGCTCTAACTGTGGCTGACAAACCGATATCATTCTCAGCCAAAGATTAAGCTGAAAACAGAGCACTGCATAGTTTTCAACACATCTTTTCTTCTTACACGAAGAAAGTTTTCAATACAACTTTATGTACTCAGTCCTGCAAGCTTCATATTGCACAACCAATGAGCCCATTCATTTTAAGCTAAGCAGCTACCGCAGTTCACTCCATGCACAGGCCGAAATCCAACTACCTTTGTATAAGAGTAAGAGCTGTGTGTTGTGTAAGGCTGCTCTGCAGCCTGCCATTCGCAGCAGGGAACAGCTGCCTTCAGGCCCAGAACTGGCCAGGGAATCCCTCTCAGACCCAAAAGCTAAGCTGTGTGCCAAGTAAAAGAAAGCAAGCCATGGGACTGCTTAGCCTCTCTTGCCATCCATCCATAAAGGACAACAGAGATACTCAGATGTAACTGAAATATCAATATTCTACCGATGTTTCACAGGACAGGACACCAACATGTTTTCTGTCCTTTTCTTCACAAGCACCCACTGAAGAACACAAGATCAATTCTCTCCTGTAAATGTCAATTATGTATGTATGTACGCAATACATTGATGTATGCTCATTCTTATCTTTCACGGAAAAAGTTTTTGAGTATACAGCTGCTGTTGTCCTGTAAAGTGTTAAGAATAAACATTTACCCTATATACGTACAAAATGTATATCCTGTTATGACTATAGAACGTTTTCACCAGTGCAGGTTAGGATAATGAAACACTGGATAGTTAAGCATATGGTGGTTACTATACTACACGGTACTAAAGCATACCAAACCCAGCATCAAAGAAAACATGAAGACCAAGACAACTCCCTAAGGATATCTTCGAAAATGTCTGCAATGATAAATCACCTCCACTGCTTAAAAAACATTCAGGGATGAAAGGATAGCAGCTAGATTACAAGCACATTGTAGAGATAAATCTAAGAGGCACAGCTAAAGAACATTAGAGCCTTGTAATGATAGTTTTGTTTTTTCTCCATGAGGCTTTTCAAACATGTAATATCTGTGTGAATAAAACAATCAGCTGTAGAATATATCTGAAAGCTGATACAGAAAAAACTAACATTTTTTACTTAATATACAAGTATACAGAGGATGTATGGATACATTTAATATTGCAATGTTATTTTAAAAATTACAAATCCTGAATATCTTTCCCATCACAGTGCTCCACAACTTTATATTATGTTTCCAACATATTAAATTACATTCATGAAAGTTTTATGCAGTTGTCCTTCTGCAGCATTCCAGAACACAAATTGTCCTTCTGCTCTATCTAATTTAAAAACTGCTTGTATGTGACATGGACTCAGTTTGACAGAGGTGTCTTAAAAAATTCACAGTGAGCCTATTTCAGATAAGAGGGAGTGAGACTGAATTATCCTGCTGAAGAAAGATAAAAAGAGTAAGATCATGGCTGGCATATCCATGCTGTGATTGCGGTTTTGAACAAACCACAGTCATAGAGTGAATTCAGTATCAACCACGCAGAAAGATGTATTTATGATTTGGAGAAGCCTTTATGTTGAAAAAATCCCTTAAACTCAACAGTAAAGGATGTCTATGTAGAGAAAAGGAAACACACTGTGCCTACCCTACTTCTGGTACACTTTTTCAGCCAATCAACAACACAGAAGAAATGCACAAGAAAAGACAGACAAAAATCCACGCGGGATTTGTATCTTAAGAATTCACGTAAAGAATGACAAAGGCACCAGTGGAATGTGGTGTGCTGTTCTCCATGGCCTGAGGTATATATTTGAAGTAAAAGAGGAGACACTGAATGGGAAGGAAATGACAAAAGAGGAGTAGGGGAAGAACACGGGAATATGGAAGGTAAGAAAGAGAACAAAAATAGATAAAAATAAAAGGAAGTGTTTAGCAAAAGAAGAGGAGAAATAAAAGCTGTAAGGGAGGGAGGGAGAGAGGCAGGAAGGCAGGAAGGAAGGTTGAGAGAAGTGTTGGACCTCATGATCTTACGGGTCTTTTCCAACCTAAATGTTTCTATGACCTAAGCAAAGCTTCTTGGTGTGCTTCAGACAAAATGCACCACACTCTAAACCACAACGTTTCTCACTGCCAGGATCAGCCTCCTTCCTGCACCCAAGACAGACTGGTTAGAGCTCATAGCATCTCTGCCATTCACCACATCAAGATGTTTCTTTAAACAAGTCAGAACACTCACTGTCACTCCCGCCCCCCTTAAAAGCTGTCTCTAGATGACCAGACAATAAACAGACAATCAGCAGACAGAACACTGATGTGTCAAAACTGGATTAAGAGACAGGCTCCCAGATGTAAAGTGGCAGGGTGCAGCACAGTAAGGTGTTTAGCTTTTCCCAGGCTAATTGTAAGCACGTACATGCTGTTGAAATAAATAACCTTGCTGTAGAAACAACCTATCAGATGATGCTAGTCACAGTAGTATTCTCCAGAAACCCTTTTCTCCAGTACCATCTTGACTGGTATTTTATACACACACTCAACTTCATATTTCCTACTGAAACCATTTTTACTCACCCTTGTGATTCTCATTTTGTACACTGTTAGCTAACATCTCAGTATTTCATTTACTTTCCTGTTACGCAGGCATCAGATAAATCAGAATACAAGGATATGAAACAAGAATAGTTTTTTGAACAGGGAACACAGGTTCGCATACCCCAAAACAAAGAGAACACCAGCCTTAGGGTACATATTGCCAGAGAATTGAAGTCTGGACACGTACTGCCACAATCCTGTTGATGTTGGAGCATATTAAAGCAGATGTTTCCTGTCAAGCGTTATCCTCTCCCTACAGTACATACTACTATATTCCAGCAATCACTTCAAGCAAACACATGCAACACTAGTTAAATATCTCGAGTGAATTCTCTGGTAATTCACTGCTCCGTTTGTTAATGCCATATTCCTAAGCAACATTTAGATTCCTTTGGATTATCGCTTCCTTCTTTTTAAGTTTAATAATGCCCTTTGTAAAAGTCTTAAGCAACAGATCACGCACAGAAGTTAAAAAGGAACAGATTTTCCAAATCCTTTCTTTAAATTACTGTGCATATTTTTTTTTCTTTAATACCATCAAGGAAAAGCACCAGTTCAATTATTTAGGCTAAACTGTGGCCACACAATATGGGCGCACCATACAAAGTGGTGGTTTTCATTTGTCTAGCATAAACTTCAGGGAAGACCTCCATGACCTCAGGAGACAGTAGCCAAGTGGACAGGAATTGATCCAGTTCCCCCACAGGAGAGCCACTCTTATTACCAAGGTTCAGAAGCAGGCCAAAGAGCCAGCTGAGTACACTACAGTACCATTAATTTTGTCAACACAAATCAAATTACGCCATTCAGATAATAGTGGGGCTCTCATGACCAAAGAATTGTTATTATTAACATCATCAAATACAAAAGTACTTCTAGCAGAATTCAGCCTTCTCTTAAGCAAAAAACATGATGGGATGTTCACATACAAGATTCTTTTAACCACTATTATCTCTGTTTCCCTACTCTAGTAATATCTGTTGGCAAAAAATTTCCAATTGTTTTCGTTTCCCATGGAGTAGTGACTGTATTATTAAATCCTAGTTAAATGTGCTTAAAGTTAGCATTTTGTAACTTCTTCAGGAAGACTAATAAGTAAAACATACGCTTCTTTTCATTTCGTAGGTACTACTTCTGCCATTCTACTGCACCTACTATTAAAAATGTTGTTGTGTCCTTTTCAATCCTCTTTATTTAAATACAGTTTCTCTACTGCCAGAATTAGAACAAAATACAGAATGCAAGAAATATCGGCACTCAACAGTGCAGCAGAATTTTTTAAAGTACTCTGTTTATTAAATATGCTTTCCCTCCCTTCTTAATCAGATGTTGTTCTTATTCTTGCCCATGATTACATGATGTAGGTAACAGTTGGCCTGAAAGTCTTTTTCCTTTATTTATTTCTAACAAAAGACACTTTTCAAAATACTTTTAAACAACTGTTTCCATGGAACTGGATGGTACTAAACATGCATTAAGGGCCAAATTATAACTAACTCAAGCTGTCATACTTAAGTCTACCACAGTAAGTGGGACATATCTAAGAAACCCATGGATGTAGACTGGTATGAATATGAACAAAGCTTGTCACCTAATCTCTGAATTTATGAAGATCTGCTATGCATCTGCTACCTCAAATGGAATAAATACTATTTTGAATGAATGACAAATATGAGACAAATATTTAACTATTTAAGAGACTGGGTTTAGATGTTGTACTGGGTGTACATGGCAGGGTTTGTTAGCTGGGGGCTGCAGGAGTGGCCTCAGTGAGAAGAGGCCCAGGCTGCCCCATGCCAGACAGTCAGTCCCAGTCAGCTCCAACAGATCCAGATGGGCACAGATGAGCCTAGCAGCCAAGCTGCTGCCCCTTCTGGGAAAACACACTTTTAAAGGGCAAAAAGCCGTCCAGCAGTGGAGACTGAGGAAGAAATGCCTGGGAACACCGAGGAGGGAGAGAGGAGAGAGGCAGAGGAAAAGATGCTCCAGGTGCTGCATCTCCCTGCAGCCCATGGAGAGAACAGTAGTAGAGCAAGTGGATATTTTCTGACAGAAAATGCAGGTGGTGAAGAACCCACATTGGTCTAAATAATAGCTGCAAAGAAGGCAAAAGCCAAAGACTTTTGGAAAATTAGGCAAGCAGTGAGGATTACAGGAATCACAAATGCCTCATGCATATTCTTTTACACCACTGTCCAGTGTAAGATGCCCTTGACACTTGTGGAACTTTTCCTTATGTTTACAGACACATGAAACTGGAATTCACTTCAACATGAAACCTATACTGAGAATCAACCTCTCCATCAGCCTGTCCTTCAAGCAACAGAATGGATTTCAGACAATGATATTCTATAGTTTTACTGAAAAATATATCTTATAGACAACCATCTTTCCTGAAGTTCATCAGTTTCTTATGGTGGGCTTCCCTGGGAATTCTGGAATACCTGACGGCTCAATAACTTATGCGGTGAACCTCCAAGGAAGGTGTCTATGATACTTCTAACTGTGTTCCCATCCATGTAGTCAACCCACATACACCCACCCAGGGCCAGACAAAGAGCTAGGGAGAGCTTACAGGTCAGGATTAAAGGGAGAGCAGGGACGGGAGACATTATAGTGAGGCTCTGCCACAGATCACCTGACCAGGAAGACCAAACGGGTAAAGCTCTCTACAGATAGGAGCAGCCTCACATTCATAAGCCCTGGTGCTCATGGGGGCTTTCAGTCACCCTGGTATCTGTTGAAGGACAACACAGCTGGGCACTAGCAACCCAGGAAGTTCCTGGAGTGTATGGATGAAAATTTTCTTTTCCAAGTGACAGAGGAGCTAACAAGGAGACATCCTAAGCTGAACCTTGATCTCACCACGAGGAGGGACTGGTGGGGAATGTGAAGTGCAGTTACCATGAAATGGTGGAATGCATGATCCTCAGGGCTGTGAGGAGAGCACACAGCAAGCTCACTACCCTGGAGTTCAGGAGAGCAGGCTTTGGCCTCTTCAAGGATCTCCTCAATAGAGTACCATGGCATAAAGCCCAGGAGGAAGGATGGGCCCAAGAAAGCTGGGTAACATTCAAGGATCACCTCCCTCCAAGCTCGACAAAGATGCATCCCAACAAAGGTGAAGTCACGCAAAAACACCAGGAAGCCCGTGTGAATGAACAAGTTGTTCCTGGACCAACTTAAACACAAGAAGAAAGCCTACAGAGAGTAGAAGCAGGGACAGGTAGCCTGTGAGGAATACAGATGAACTGTCTGACTAGCTGGGGATGAGGCTAGGAAAGCTGAAGCCATGATAGAATTAAATCTGGCCAGAGATGTCAAAAGCAACAAGAATAGCTTCTATAGGTACACTGGTGATAAAAGGAAGACTAGGAAAAATGTATAATCTCTCCAGAAAGAAACAGGAGACCTGGTTACCCACGACATGAGGAAGGCTGTGGAACTGAGTGGCAGTTTTGCCTCAGTCTTCAGCAGCCTGAGTTGCACAGTGCCTGAGTTGCACAACTAGTGGAGGGTGTCCCTGCCCGTGGCAGGGGGGTTGGAACTAGATGATCTGTGTGAAAACTGCATGATGTACACTGAACTACATGACAACATGCAACTTGTAAGTCTTCAAGAAAACAAGGAGAACCACACGTAAATAAATAAATCAACTGTCCTGGATACAGACTGAAAACATCATACCCATAAATATTTGTAGGAATGGAAGGGAAAATATTTACATCCTTCCATCATTATCAGTTGCTCAGTTTTATTTAATAACCAAGCCTAGCTCCACAAAACTAAATAAGGCAGTAATCACCATGAGACTATCTTTGCACCAGAAGGTCAAGTAAACATTGCAAAGAATATAATTCAAATAGTCACAGTGTTATTGAAGGGGACTTGAGTTCATGCTTTCTGACATATTTATCAAACTTTATGAAAAGAAGACAGACAAACATATTTAAATGTCACTGTTTCTTCAGTTCTTACAGGAATGCAGATATGGTGTTATATACAAAATGAACTCTACTTATTTATATATTTCAATATAACAATAATGAGGTTTTTGGACTGCTGAACAGAATAAACAAAATACATCAAACACTGACCTTACAATATTTCCTTAAACTAGACTATCCACCCACAAGTAAGGAATATATTTCCAATATATTCCCTGTCAAGCATTAGAGGAAGCTGCAAGCTCTGAATTTAGTAACTCTTCAAAACTTCCTGAATAGGCAAACTGTAGATAAAGCAGTCAACCTTTTCACACAACCTACATGTCACTTTAAAATTACTGTTTCCTGATTAAACACATTTAAGGGGAGCAGCAGATCACTCTCATCGTAGTAAAGCTATGCAGCCAGACAAACATTGAGACACAATTGATTTAGCCAATGCTTTTTCCACACAGAATAGGCAGTAATATTAATCATCTTATCTTGGTATTTACAGAAAATTTAGGCCTGGATGAGACTTGTTCAAAATCCAGCTGCTAATACGAGATGCTCTTCCAGCAAATCTTTAAAGAGCAGATTGGATTTATCAGAAATAGTTTTAGATATACATTTAAACTGTCTTGAAACTGGGAATGGATTTGTCAACTGCCTGCAGTCTCTTATAGGACATTTTGTATCATAACAGATTATATATTTCATCAGTTTGTAATAAGTGGACGGTTTTGATTTTTTTAATACTTATTTAGTACTGTATCTATTTTAAACTTCCATGACTTTCATAAAAAGGGCTGCCAAATTAGGCTGTAAACCATTACTTACTAAAAAAAAGAATGAAGTTTTTTTGAAAAATACCATCAAATATCTGTACATTAGATTTTCAAATTTATTTCTTTTCCAGACTGAATTAAACTCTTTTAAAATGCAAGTAAAGATGGGGAAAATTAGTCTAGGTAAAAATCAAAATCTCATCAAAACCAGTTTAAAAATTAAAGCACATAAAGATTGTGAAAATTAGAAGCTCTTATCAAAAGACTTCACAATTTTGGAATTGCTATGTAATAAAAAGTAGAGATAACTAATGTAATGACCAAGGTGATACAAATAAATATTTCATCTTACTTGTCCAGAGCTGTGCTGGTAGGCATGCTTCTGCCAAATCCTCGGACACCCATCTGACAAAAGTATGGAATGCAAGACAGATTGGCAGCAATTATAGCCAGTGAATCTGATGCATTAACAAAGAAACCATTTTGGCCAAGGATCATGTAGCGGTCCTGCAGGAGAAAAAAAATGTAAAATAGCATCCTAAATTCCATGTATTGAGGACACATAATTTCTTTTCCTAGATCCACTGGAGGCAGAGAAAAAAAGGACAGGCTTCGGGTTCTCACATCGCTCTTTGGGCAGAAGAATTTACTGGCATCATTCTGGCAGGTTTATAATCTCACTATCACACCATCACTCCCTCCTGCCTTGCAAATCGAAGCTACAGATCAGTTTCTAGCTTCTGCCTCCTACATGTCACTTTGGTAGCTTTGTTTCTGCCAAGAGAATGCTTGTGTAGGAGAATCTTTTTGCCAATGACACGCACTGTTATGGGAGTAGGAGAGTGTTTTGTGTTTACTGAGAACAGAAAACAGCTTTTGTTTTTCAGAACCTTTTCATCCTTCTCCCACCTTGTCAGGGGAGAAAGCTGCTTCTGTAATACACTGCTTTTTATAATGCTGATAATATGACATTAAAAAATTAAAATAAACAGAGATTATGATTCAGCGCTTTGTTTAGCTAAAAAGCTCTTAATTTATGATGCTAACCAAAAAGGACTTAACACTGTTACTGTTTGCTTTGACAAGTCTGTATTATGTATATGCTGGTCTGTTCCTAACCAGGGGAAGAAGTGTTACACCAGCACAAGACAAAACAAGCCTGTCATTTAAATAATTCTCATTCTGCCTTCTAATCCTGCTTGATTAGCAGTCATCTGCAGAGACAAATTACAACATATGCGTCTGATTTATGGGTTGCAAATGTTACCATCTGTACCTGAAAGTAATACTTTCAGCTTCAATGGGTTACTGAAAATCAAATAAATTATACTTACTTATATGTCCCATATCTGACCCCAGACAAAACAACAACTATGGTGGAACCTCAAGACATATCTAAATACTTACTCCATCTGCATCAAAAGCAGCTCCAAATCCATACTCGCCACCTTTCATAGCCTCCAGCAAGGCAGTTGCATATGTTAAATTTGGATCAGGAGGCTGTCCACCAAAATCCTCCAGAGGAATACAGTTTATGGCAGAATTTGCAGGAGCTCCCAATTCATCACACAAGATTCTTCTCACATAGGGTCCCATAACTGTGAAAACAGAAATCTGCCATGCAATCACAAAAGCGTATGCTTGACATTCAACTTTTTCACAGCATTGTGGACATTTGATACAAAACATACTTTCAGCAATTCTATTCATCTGTCCTTGCAGCAAACCCCAAACTATTACTTCAGAGGAGTATGTGATTGTCCTCACAGTAAATAACTAATCAGTATGAAAATAATCAATTCAATATGAAAATCACAGTTCCCCACAACCAGAAATGAAAAAGTAATCACTGAATGGTGAAAGATGCAGGGGTTTTCTACCCATTTTTAAGTAAAGAAATTATCATACACATAAAGGAGTTTTTCTCACTAGAATAAAAATAGAACACTATTCTATGTGTCTAAGTAACACATAATAGCAAGGAAAGTAAACAGTAGGGGACGGCAAACAGGAAATACACCTACCTTAACATTCCAATTCGTGTGAAAATGGCAATAGATTTGTCCACCAAAGCATTTTACTGCATGCTAGTTGCTACCATGCAGAGAATAAATAAAAAACTTTCTCAAAACTAACTCCAAAATACTTCTTTATTTTGTTAAAGATATAACCAATCAAGACCCCATGCTGTTATATACCATAATTATTACATGCATTCGGTGACTAAACAGTCACTATCTGAACACTCTGCATCCTTGATGCGAGAGTGAATAGGTCACTCAGAGGTAAAAAATGCATGAGTGGCTGCTCTTTCTCCTACCCTACTCCCAAATCCTGCTAATTGGAGCAGCTGTGACCTGAGGTAAAACCATGTGAAACTTCTTTTCACAAGAACTGGTGTTAAGTCTGTAAAATATACCATGATTTGGGTTCTCTTCTAAAGTGGACTCCTGTCAAATTACTCTTTTTTCTGCCAATGTTAAGGTACCAATGTGTACAGGCATACAAATATACTCCAGAAGTACAGACCTAAAATAAATTTTAGAAGACAGTCTGTCAACATATACATGTGGTCCTTTGTAATGTCACTATATGGTGGCTAGTGGCTCACTTTTGGCTAATGGGTCTCCAGAAAGTCTTTTGATCAGATACCTTCAAGAGAAGGGCAAACCCCAACGATTTCTGATAGACTGCTTCAATGGTTATTCACTCTTATGCATAAACATGTGAGCAACATTTCAATCCAAATTTGCCTGGACTCATCTTCTCTCTCTATTGATTCTTTTTGGCAATTTTCAGAAGAGAAGACTGAAAAATAATTTTTCTGCAGAAAAAAAGAACCCAAGAAACTACCTTCTTTGTAATACAAAGAAGTATTTGTGTATACACTTAATCTACATGTACTTTAAATTATAGTACAGATATCTCTCCACCAAAAAGCAAGGTCATAAAGCAAATTCTCTGTCATCCTGTAAATAAAGTAAACAAACTCAGTCCTTTAAAATATTTGCGATGCATCAGCTTTTCTAACCCTAAGACAGACTGCATCTTGTTTGACAACGTGTAAAAATTCTTAACAGTCAGTAACAACCTGGACACGAGAGCTTCATAAGGCACTTTAGTAACATTCTCTCTTGTACAAGTATGGTACATGCCAAGAGGCAGTGGCTTCCTCACTGCTCCCTTTGAATTGCTCAGGGACACCACCTGCCCTTTTGACACAGCTTGGCAAAACTGGGTGTTCACGCTCATTGGATTCAGACTATAATCCTTGGCTACAGTGAACTGTGTGTTCACACTGACTGTGAACTCACTATAACATTTTGAACAGTGACTATCACACTGTACTAGATAAAATGCTTTACAGACGTTTTCTAAGTCTATCCAGCTCCTTTTATGGGTCTGTTTTTGTAATCCCACTCAAGAATGAAACCTGGTGTGCTTGATAGAATCTGTTTTCCATAAGATAATGTTGAAGAGTCTTACTTACACTCCTATCCTTCAACTCATTATCTGCAGAAATCTTTATTTATATTTTCATACTGTAGCCTCATTTATAGATCTCATAGATCTCATTCTGGTCTGTGTTTCCCCAAGTGACACAGCTTGTATTTTTTTAATATCAGAATACCACTGATCCCCTTGCTGTCTTCTGTGACATTTTCAGCTTGTCCACAGGACATTGAAATTTGTTCACTTTTAACATTAGTGAGACAGAGGTCTCAGCTAACTCTTTCTTTATTCAGACTTAACTAGTTTTATACCATTTAGAATTTCCTCTTAGTAGAGACCGCCTTGTAACCTCCTCAGTCACTGAACACTGCAATATACTTCATGAGCCTGTCATGGCAAGATTACCTCATCCTGCTTCCTTCCAAACTCATAAAGAAAACTTTTATTGGACACATATGCCTTTACTTATTCATCAAGTAAGATAAACCTCTTTGCCTAGTAAGGGATCTAACCCGTTGCTAAGATTGCCTTTGCTGGCAGTGTAAGGTTCAAATCTTCTTATTACTCTTAACTTTTATTACATGAAAGTCTGACACTTATATGCTGTACTGTTATTCAGAAACCACCGCAGTGTACAACTTTTATTGGGAAGTTATTTCAGTGTACCTACAATTCTGTCCCAATAGCACTTAAGTTCATACCTCCATTCATGGCGTCAATCCTTATTTTAATCTGATTGGGTCCGGTCAGCAAATTTCTGATGGCATTGAAGTCAAAAATCGTTCGAAGGAGATTGAGGTAGATTTCCACAGAATCCACAATTTCCACTAGAAAAATCACACAGAAAAAAGAGTGACTACCATTCACACAAGCTAAGTTATTTCTTCCAGCTCTCTTCCACCCAACTCAACTGAAGTCAGAGTACACAACCCCTGTATGACACAGCTTTGCTTTGAAGTCCAGAGGAAAAGTCAAAGGCTCCCACTGCCTTCAGTGTGGCTATATCAAGCTTTAAGCCTTGAAAAGATCAAGTTTTGCCTGCTAAAAGACTGTAGAGATAATGTAAGTTGATAGTTCCTATTTCACTGAAGACATTAATGAGCATATATTATATCAAAGTAAACTCTTTATAGATCATTCACTAAACCACTGGAAAACTCTGGAAGCTAAATAAATAGGTTTGTTCTCAGAGGAGGAAGATGTCCATGACAAGTTGACACAAGAGGTTCTATTTTTCTATCTGACAGCAGTATCTCTCTGCATCACTCCTTCAAGAGAGACATACAGCCTATTCCTCTAAATTCTGGCACCAGGAATACCTGTGGTCGGTTTGTTGCAGACAGACAACAAACTATAATTTTGCATTGCAGATCTCATTGATTCAGGAAGGTAAGGCTCAGATACAACATCTGGTTTTCTGCTAAGGTCTTGATAACTTGAAATTTAAATTCATAAAAGCAGAGCACTACAATTTTTCTAGTTCTTTTGGATGTAAAACAGTAAAAAAAAATTAATTAATGAAAATAAGTCTGTCATAATGAAAACAGTAACCAAACAACTGTGAAAAGCCATGCTTCTCAGTCATCTTGGAATGAATTACTTTTCCTGATTAAATTAAAAAGCATATGTTATACAAATGTCTTTTCATCTGGTTAAATGAGTATCTTGAAATATTTTACTTGTAAGTTAAATTATTACTTAGAATCTCATCCAGTTTTGCTCAGAAGCACTGACCTCACACTAATGCTCTTCTTTAGAGTAACATGAAAATGACAGTTTTTGAGCCTGAGAAAAACACTTAGAACAGATTGTGGCAATATGCTTTAAGAAACAAAAAAAGGTTCTCAAGGCTGAAAAACAATGCATAAAACTTATTTGAAAAAGAGTCAGTTCTACGTTATATATTGAAAGTTTCAAACATTCACTAAGGTTATAGTATTTCATCTCTTCTATGCCCTGCTCCAAACAGCACTTCAGTAGGCCCTAAGCTTTACATATATGAACAAATGTGGCAACTACAGTGGAGCTGCTCACACATGTGAAGATGTAGGATCACAGTCTAAAAGTGTCCAAACTCACTCCTGCCAAACCCAACCTCAGTTGTTTCATCACCTCTGTAGCCTGATTCACAGGAGTTAATTCATACAACTGAAGAAAAAGCAGAAGTTTTAAATACATCAGATAGTATCTTAAATTACTTTTAAAATTATTTTCATTTTTTCTGCACTTTCAATCTGCATTTAAATCTGTGTAAACTGTATTTATTCATGCACTTATAAGCCAATTACACTGCTTCAGTAGGGTTCCCTGGTTGCTCTATGATCTCAGGTTGATGTATTCTTGGAAGACATGATTGGGAAATTATCTTTTTCTTAGAAAAACATACAGAAAAATTGAAACTATTTGTATGCACTTTTATACATATTTGGGAGGGAGGGGTGTCTCATTTTCATTTAGAAAAATATTATTTGGAGAGTTAAAAAGTTGAAAAGGCAAAATTTAATACTGTAGCAATTCTATGACTCCAGAGTGGTGCTGGAGTTGAATTCTCTTTGCTTTTTGTTTGCCAAAAAAAGCCAAACATCTTCTTCACAATAAAATAAAATACCCCAGCAAAATCAAAATTTAAGGACTTTTTTAAATGAAAAACTTTTATTTCTCAAAATGTGCATTGTCTTGAAATGTGAAGTTTGGGTGGAAAACAAAATGGCTTTAATTCTAGGGCATCAAGTATGTGGAAAAGGCCTATTCTTGAGGCCACAATAGAGTCTTACAGTATTTGAAATATATTAAATATACATAAAATTTGAAATACATGTCAGGACCCCTTAATTTGTTTCTGACTCCTTAAAGAAAACAGCTGTGTTAGATAATTTTAAATCAATTGTAAGGATAAAACTATGCACATGCTTGAAACTAAACATGTACTTAAGCAATCCCTTTACATTTGGAGTCACTGGATATACAAATCCCACAACTTTTCAGAAAGTGTGAGCAAAGAATGAATAAACTGAGAGTCTCGCTTACTCTTTTGTCAATTAGACTTCAATAAGCAAACCATTCCTAGTCCAAAAAGATTTGTGTTTGGTGTTTAACTACTAGCAAGCATAAGAACATAAATCTGGCAAAGATACTTCACTGAAAGATGAGGCCTGATGCACCTAGAAGTCTGTAACTCATATTCCGTAAGTTGAAAATAAACGTAACACCTATAAATGCACACAGCATTGGACACAAGCAAAAAGAGTTGGAAACCTCAGTGCAGTGAGAAAACTATGACCTGCTATCACAGAAGCATGGTGGGATGAAGTACATGACTGGAGCACTGCAGCTGAGGGCCACAAGCTTTTCACAAGAGGCAGGCTGGGAAGGAGGGGTGGGGGTGTTGTGCTCAATGTTAGGGAAGGGTCAGATTGTGAAAAGCTGCCTCTGGGAAACAGCCACGAACAGACTGAGACTCTGTGGGTGAAAATCAAGAAGCAGACCAACAAAGGACACTTGGTGGTTGCGTCTATGACGGGACACCTGACAGGAGGAGTCTCTTGATGGGACCTTTTGCTTTATTAAAAAAAACCAAACCCTTCCTCCCTTGGCAACCTCAAACTTCACTGCAGTCTCTCCTCCAGGTTTCCTGGGACTGTGGCAAGCTGTTAGAATAACTCCAGCAGCTGCTTTGATCTTTCAGATGATATATGACAGACCAACGTCATCTACCTAGCTTTCTTTAAGGTCTTTGACACTGTACCAGATGGCATCTTATCTCTGAACCAGAGAGACACGGATTTGATGGATGGACTATTCAATGGATAAAGAATTGGCTGGATGGACACAGCCAGAGAGCTGTGGTCAATGGTTCCATGTCCAGGTGGTGGCCAGTGAGGAGTGGGTTCCCTCAGGGCTCTGTCTGCGGACTGGTGCTCTTCAGTATCTTTATGAATGACATCAGCAGTGACATCGAGTGCACCCTCAGCAGCTTTGCAGGTAACACAAAGCTGAGCAGCGCAGGTGACACAACAGAAGGAAGGGATGACATCCAGAGGGACCTGGATAAGCTCGAGAAATGGGTCCATAAGACTCTCATGAGATTCAACAAGTCCAAGCACAAAGTGCTGTCCCAGGGTCAGGGCAGTCCCAGATGTGAGTACAGACTGGGAAAAGAACTCATTGGGAGCAGCCCTGCAGAGAAGGACTTGGGGGTTCCTGGGGATGAAAAGCTGGACATGACCCAGCCATGGGCACTCACAGACCAGAAAGCCAATCATGTCCTGGGCTGCATCCAAAGCAGCCTGGGCAACAGGGCAGGGGAAGGGATTCTGCCCCTCTGCTCTGCTCTGGTGAGACCCCACCTGCAGTGCTGCATCCAGCTCTGGGATTCTCAGTACCATAAAGACATGGACCTGTTGGAGCAGGTCCAAGGTAGTGCCACAAAGATGATCAGAGGGATGGAGAACCTCTCCTGTGATGACAGGCTGAAAGATCTGGGGTTGCTCAGCATGGAGAAGGGAAGGCTTTGAAGAGACCCTACAGCTGCCTTCCAGGACCTAAAACGGAGCTTATACAAAGAATTTCAGAACAGGCAAACTGTTTCAGGACAAGGGGGAAGCGTTTTAAACTGAAGGAGAAGATATTTAGATTAGATTTGAGGAAGAAATTCTTTAATATAAGGGTGGTGAGGTACTGGAACAGGTTGCCCAGAGAAGCTGTGGGTGTCCCATCCCCGGAAGTGTTCAAGGCCAGGCTGGATGGAACTCTGAGCAACCTGGTCTAATCAAAGGTCTCCCTGCCCATGACAGCAGGGTTGGAACAAGATGATCCTTAAGGTACCTTCCACACAAACCATTCTATGATTCTACACTGCCTTTTATTTTGATAACTTTTAGTAAGGCATCTTAATGAACTGGAGTTCCGTTTATATAATTACCCATTGTAATTCTGCTGTGATACTAATATTTAGACTTAATGGATTTAGCATGCATAAAAGCATATACTGATACCTCGGAAAGGTTTGAATTTGTTCTCCAGATCAAATTCTTGTCTTCCTAGGCGTGATAAATCAACTCTGAGATCTGGACAAATTGCATATTCCTCCAAGGTTTTGCTGATTTGATAGATTTTTTCTGAAACCATGTCTGGAGCAGGTCCTATAAGAGAAAAAAATGTAGTGAGTCATTTCTCTTATATGGAAGATTTCCTATTTTAAAAGTGAGTGCTATAGCAAACATTTTGCTGAATATGTTTGAGTTACTATGGAATAAATAAAAACAAAGTATCATAGTAAATAAGGTCTGCTCTTTCACAACACAGGTTTAAAACATTTTTCAAAAAATAAAACATGGAAATACACTGCATTACTCACAACATTTTGATTCACATAGAGTATTTCAAACAATTATTATCCTGGGGCAGGGAAGATGAGGTAACCGCAGTCATATTTGTGTGGGTTTATTGGTCAAAGACTGCCTTTTTTTACTCTGCATGGAATCTCAACATAGCTATTAAAGGAAAGCCTGCTCTTCAGCAGCAGGTTCTGGTGTTTCATAGGACTTTCTGCAAGTGCACACCTGCGAAGATCAGATAGCTTGGTGTTTCCCATTATTTCATTAAAAAAAAGTATCATTTTTAGAAGTCTTACCAGTTTGACAGTGGTACTGTATTGCAGTTTCCCTCCACTACCTGAATGAAATTCATCTTTGTTGGAATTCAAAATACCTTAATTGCTCAACAATCAGCAAGTATGACCTGGATCGGTTAGGTCATTAAGAAACAGAAAACACCTCTTACTTGTGAATTACTTTCATTGCCAAAGCTTGAAAAATGTCTTTATTTTCAAAGATTTACTGTCAACCAAATAAAAGTTGCAGGCTTGATGCAAAAATTACTAGATGAACTATGCCATATGCAGTGCAAAGGTTGAGTCTGAGTTGTAATTGAGTATGAATTGCAACAAAAGTCCCTTCTGGCTTATCTGACTCTTCACAGCTTATATTAAAGCTACATTTTCACTCTAAAAATTATTTCCTTTATTCCCTTTTACACGTTGTCTGTCCTAATCCAAAGTATCTTTGAAGGCTTTTCCAGGGCAAACTTCCCATTCCTCCAGCAATGTTGCTAGAGCAGTGCATTGCCACATAAATTAGTGTCTTACATCTCAGATGCAAGGTACCAGATGGTCCAAACCAATACAATAAAAACCAGCCACTTAATTCTTCCTTTAGCTTCAAAAATTACTTCTTACTCATCTAATCCAAACCCATCCAAAGGGAGAGGGTGTCATTAGCTCCAGATCCTCCTCGATAGATGGGTGTCCTGTCTACTGGTATTTCCAGCTAAGGAGATCCCCCAGAGTCACTCTACTTTCTCTTCTACAGCTGTAGAAACAAACCACTTGTGCTTGACCTGGATGTGCAAAATAGACTGAGCAAGAATATAGAGCAACAATAATCTTCCCTAGGAGCTTGCTGCTGTGCCTAACCACCGTCTTACTTCAAATACCTTGCCTAATACTTACCTCAAATTTTCTCAGCTGGAACTTAAACCCACTACTTTTCACTATGGCCTGGTTGATCACCGTAAATAATTGAACCTTGTGATCTGTGTTTGAGGAGTGCTTCACATATAAAGCTTAACAGCCTTTATGAATTCTCTTTAAAAAGGCAAAGCACACTAGAAAGACTGCACCACCAACCATTACCCATTTACCAAGCAGATTTTAGATGCATGTGGTGTTTTAAAGTTTATAGAGTGCTAATGCATCTAATGGTTTGGCTCTGGTATAGGCGTGCTGTGACCCAGGCTTTCTCACTGGCTGACCTGACACAGTCCCTCTAAACTCTCTGGGATTCCAGCCTATTCTGCTTATAAAATCACACTCATTTAACCATGCACGTTTTTCAATCACACATGGGAGAGGGGAGAAAGCACCCCCCACCTTCAGAATAGGGAAGGAAACATTTTATAAGCACTTTCAGTTAATTTTTTTCAGATGGAAAGCAGTCTACATGTGTGAGGTATACAAGGTGTCAGCAACCATCAAATAATGTTGTATGAGTGTACACAGATCTATAACGTAAAACATACAGAATGTAAAACATACCTACATGTGTTAGTTGACAATCTTGGAAAACAAGACTTTAGCTATATACACAAATTCCACTATTCAGTGGTGGAATTGCAGTGGTAAAATGGTATAGCTCTCCACCTGGATAAGACCAGTTACTTCCTGGATAAATATAAGAAGTGCTTTCTTCCACACAAGACAATCAGTTATACTGCTTCTGAAATCACATGTTTTAAAGTAAATGCCAAGACAAGCAACACAGAAATATGAGGAAAACAGAACTCCCTCACAGGCATCTTGATAAAAGGATCAGAACTGTTACGGTGATCTGGATGACTACATACGGTACTGCAAAAACAGGATGGCAAGTCTGTTGTTTATAGAAATCTTACAGCTACCCCAAGGGCTTAAGTGAACATTTAATGCTTATTTTTCAGACTCATGTAGGCAAATACACTTCTATTATTAAAAAAAAAAAAAAAGAGATGCCTATGTTCTTCACAGTTGTAACCGAGTAAATGAAAAACACATAGTCACAGACACCTAGTTATCCTTGTAAGCGTATTTCCAGCACACCAAGATGGAATGTTGTAGTGTGTTCTTAAAAAAACCCATACCTCCATTGGCAACTTCAAACTTGACTCCAAATTCTCCTCCAGGTCCCCCAGGACTGTGGCTAGCTGTTAAAATAATTCCACCAGCTGCTTTGATCTTTCGGATGATACACGAAACAGCAGGTGTGGATAAGATCCCATTCTGTCCAATAACCAATCTGCCGATCTAAGTGGAAAAAACAAGCCAAAGTACTCTGAATAGTACCAAATTTCTGAAATTTAGTATATAAACACACACACATACGGGCATGTATGTACAGGATAGAAATGGTAAAGTCCTGGTATGGAACATATTCTTTTGCAGAGAAATATACATACATGAATTGGTTGCATGCTAATCTGGAGCACTGACAAAAAATACTGTATCCTGGTACATTTAACCTCAGCGGCCTGGATATGATAGTAAAGCAAGAGCACAGCAATGACAGGGATTTGCACAGCTCCCAAGCGTAATACTAGGCTGTCATCCTGCTATCAAAACTTGCCAGGTAACCCCACAAATCAGCAAATTCCCTCAGATATCAGCATAGTTTAGGGCTGAGTCTGTGGATGCATTTGCAGGGCTGGGACTTTAACAGAAAGAGTATAGAAAGAGAATTGCCTTTCATAGGGCAGCCTTCCAGTGCAATCACAAGTATGACTCCACACTAGGACCTGCAGTCTCTTGTAGTTACACTTCTACTGCCAAGACGCCCTTGGATGTCCTGCCCCATAGAAAGCACTGCTCCTCCTTCAGCCATCAGTGACTCCTTGGCTATTCCAAATGAACAGGGTGTGTTTCCCAGGGCACAGCTGAGCCAGGGAAGTTCCCACCATTCTTAAAATAAAAAAAAAACCCTTTCAGGTGGTGTTATTAAACACTGACTCAATGTGTTTGGTATTACGTGCAGTTCCACTGCAAGGTTCCAATTTCAAAACCATGCCTTCATCCCCTACACCAATACTACAGTTTCAGCCTAACATAAATAATCTAGGAGCCAACAAGAAATGTATTTACAAAGAAATACAAAAGAGTTCCAATTTCTGGGAAACAGGAAGACCAAAAAAAAACAAGGGGAGAAGGGGAGGTTAAGAGTTACAGATGAGAACTGAGGCAGCTGCATATGGAGCTTAAAAGGATATTGTCCAAATTTGGAGTTTCTTAATAACATCAATTAATTAAAAAAAAAAAATTAAGCCCCTCACCACCACCACCACTACCGAGTAGTAGTTTGGAAGGGGCAGGGCAGTAGGGGAGGCAGAGGGAGAAGCAGAAAAATGAATCCCTCCCACTCCCCAAAAACAGACTGGGAGTTGAACTTCGAATTTCATTCTCTAGTTTGAAGGAGATTTGATATCTCTACAGTCTGTGTGGCAAAGCAACAGCACAGGAGGTGTCACTACCTGCCTCCTGTCCATAAAGAGCTGTTCCTTCATGTACAGATGACCTTCTTCTGGACACTCATGTGAGGACCTTAATGGTTACTTAGAAGTGTGGTTCCAAATAATTTCAGAAAAGCAAAGGATTAAGAGATTATTTATTTAACCTGGTTTTGTGAACTATTTTAATAATTAAGATTACAAAGAAATTATCAACTTCTACTGTAAGCATAAGTTATTTTTTGATAACTCTCACCGATCACAAACTATGTCTAGCCATTTCTCTTTCACTGAGAATCACAGGATCTGCTTTCAAATTTTAAAAAATGTGCAGAAAATGCACTCTCCTATCTGAGATTTCTTCCTCAAGCTCTCATGAAAGAATGATTGTTTGTCTACCTACTTCTCTTTTCCGAGTTTTTGCAGATAATTTTGAAGCCTGTGGAATGTCACTAGAAAACAGGAGAGCTAAGAAGTTAAGAAACAAACAAAAAATTATTATGGAAAGAAAAATATTATTTAAAAAACCCTGAAATTGTTTGTTTTGAATATTGTTCCTCCCTTTTTTTTTAACTATGCAGCATGTAGAAAGCTAGAGCAATGACTCAATCTTCCGAATACAGCTGTCAGAAATGGGTGCCAGCTCTTAAAACAGTATTGTGTATGGGTAAACAAAAGGAATATGACAGTGACAGCATTTTACAAAATGCTTGAAAACAACTACACTGAATCCATCTGGAGGTACTCAAGTATAACTGCATTTATACTTGCATGCAGGCTTATCGCAAACATGTTTTTGGTATTTCTAAATCTAAACTAGTGAGTTTTAGTTTTTGTCTTCATGCATAACACTGTATTTTTAAAAGTTAATAGAATACTTAAATTATTCACAAATTACCTAGGACTATCTCTTCACCATATTTAATTTCTTCCCATTCAGCAGATGTTGCACAAACCAGTTTTTCCAGTTTTCTGGATGCCAAATATTAATATAAATATGAATAATTTGATTTGCCTAAAGCATTTGTCATGAGGCTACTATTTCTATACCACTTAGAAATATTTTTTATTATGCTAATTTCTATACTATAGAAATACTGCAACATTTAGCATGCTAAATTAAAGATCCTGCAAATTAAATTACATAAATGATACACTGGTGTTTAACTGCAGGGAATACAATAAAGTTTCACCTTATATTAAGGTCATCAGTGCTTCTACAAAACTCCCTGAGGACAGTGCAGGACTTAGAGGTGTAAATGTGCTACCCATCTTCCTTTGCTTTCTTCATTTTGGTAGCAGGTGATGCATGAGGTCATCTTCTCTTGGTTCAGAATCTCTTCATTTCGAACCAAATACTAAACTAGCATTTAATTATTTAATTAATTTAATTAATTACAGGCTTCCTGCAATCTGGGCTAAAACAGTAATCAAACTGTACCCACATACTGACTCACAATTAAAGTTCCAGTAATGTCCTTCTGAAAATCTTGGACAATTTCATAACATGGAAAAATTATCTTTGGAATTCACAAATTTGCATGGCTACAAGATCATGGGCATGTAACACCTCTTCTAATACTCTGTCCCTACGCCACATTCTATTTTGTCACTGTACTTTTAGTAGCAACAGCAGAAACAAAGATCCTCAACAAACAGTTACGGCTGAAAGAATAAAGTACCCTAACAAGCACTTTACAAGAACACTTTTATGCAATATTACTGCTTGCAGCTGTGCATTTTCAGACGATTCAGCTGATTACCATGGAGTCACTTAATGCTTTTTTAAATCGTTTTTCCCAGTAATCTCTCATATGCCTCAGTCAATTATACTTGAAAGAACATGAAGCACGCAGATTACTCCCTGAACAACTTGGGGCTGTGCCTTCCTATCTTTTACTATAGTATCCTAAAGATGACTGAACACCACACTCAGTGTAGGAGAAAATAAATATCACACACACCCACTGAGGGAGAGCAAGATTTGCATGAAAAGCCACGGAAAATAAAACCAACATGGTATTACATAGGAGACAACCAGAAAACTCAACTCTCTGCCATCTCAAACTTCTACAGCATTGCCATCAATATTCTGCAATCTCTCTAGCATGTTACCATGAGTTTCCATATTCAGTGTACGATCATTAGCTTCTCATCTGCCATTGAGACTCAAAAGTAACAGCTTCTCATTTAAACCTATCCTAAACTTTCCATCAAAAATGAGACACCCCATCTAGTTGGTGGGTCTAACAGAATATTTGCATCTAATTCATAGAGGAACTGTATTGCAACTGCTGGAGCCTTCTACCTCAGTTCTTCCAGACATTAAGGTTGACAGACAGTACTACTGACAGGACACAGGTGAAAAGGGAAATAGAGCCTCAGATACTCTCGTTCCACGCCACTTTGTCAAACTGCTCGTTGCAACCCAGAATGGCACAGGACCTCTGTCTGGCTTTCCTCACGCTCCCCCACCTTCCCATGTCATGCAGTCCCTTACCCAAATGTGTTTGCTACAGGCCCAGCTGTGTGCCCCACTGAAGGGTGACCCTGGTTAGCCATCCCTGGCTCTGAAGAGAAAGCTGATGGAGTATGTGCTGCTTGCAGGATGAGCAGACGGCAGGCCACTGGCAGCTGACTGAGCAGGGGACCTCATCTCATTCCTTGTACTGGAGCCTATGCCAACCGTGCTAGGCTGTTAGCACAGGGGGAATGCGGGATGAGTCACCAAGTTAGAACAAGAGGAACCTAGCAACTCTAAAGGGCAATCCATTTACAGTTGATAATAGAAAATCACTTTTATTTTTGTACTCAGCAGGCACTACTAACCATGACACTCGGTATGCTTCTTCCAGGAAGGAGATTAAAGTTCAGTTTATCAGCACTGTGTGGCTGTTCCTCTCCTGGCACTCAGGGCAGCTGAACGTTTTCTGTGCACCTTCAAGCCTTCCCCCCATTTCATCTGATTCAGCCTACATCAGTTCACTTCTTTCCCTGTGATACTGGCTACATGCTTTCTCCTGATATTAACCTCATCCAAAGAGAGAGATCTTTGCTCTCATGAGTCTTCTCTTCCTCTCCCCCTGCTTACATAGCACAGCACTAAACACTGCTACCAAGGAGATATAGGTATTTTCCCAGCAGGTGTATTTTAACAGCCAAAAAATAAAACATAGAAATAGTACTAAGTAAACGTGAGACTTAAGCATTTACATTGTGCTTGAGAGAAACATGTGAGGGTGAGCAGGGTGAAAATGTTAGCAAGAGAACGGAGGATTAGAACATGGAAATGGGAAGCCCTTTCAGTAGCTCTCTACCAGCTGGGCTGCTGAATTTCTGAGGACTGTGTCATTAGCAAGATAATCATGCATGAATTCAGATCTTTGTGAGAACTGTGAGCAGAGAAGTTTGGGGTTTGGCTTCAGAGAACACTAGGGAGAAACTGTGTTTCTAAGAAAACTGCAGAAACTTAAGAAAGGGGAAGCATTATTACAGCAAGGTGCCAGAAACATGTCAAACTGGAAATCTCCTGAGGGCAGAAAGATGTTCAAGCAAGATGGGGAATGTGACAGTAGGAAGGAGGCAGGCTGACAGGAAAAATTAGTCAGCGTAACTTGGCCGAGAAGCCCCTGCTCTTCTAAACCCTAAATTTCTTCAGCACCTCACTGCTTGTAGTCACCCTGCACTGTAACCCATTCCTGTAGCACCTACCAGCAAGCAAGGACAGGCAAGAACCTCAGCCTCAGCAGGGCAGTTCTTGCTGCTAGGCTCTTGCTTTAGCTGTTGCTGCACTTTATCCCACCTGGTCAACAGGTACAACTCCGTCAGTGATACTATCTCCACTGAGCTACACGGGTAATGGGGCTAGGGAGCAGCACTCCTCCGCGTCCTGTCCCACCTTCCTTGCAACTCCCCACACACCAGCCCACCTCCTCTGCCCTACACTCACTCCCTGCATGCTCCCTTCCCTGACACTGCAGATGGAACCACTGTGCTAGTCTTGCCACTGCCCCACCTTCACCAGTGTCCCCCCCAGAGCCCTCCCACACCCTGGGCCACATAAACCCTGGCGTCTACCAAGTCCCTATATGAACAGTGATTTTGCACTAGGTAGACAGAATGTAACACAGTCAGTCTCTGACATCTCAGGCACCACTCAGCATCTGCTTGACACTATCAGCATGCTGAGAACATGCTTTAGAAGTAAATTTAAAATACTCAGACTGGCTGGTCTATAGAGCTTGTATGTGACAACAAATCAGCAGGGAAAATTCAAACACATATGGAGGAGATACATTTCAAAACTGAAAGATCTTTTGAGAGGACTGCCTTTAAAGTACTGAGCTTTAGAAAAATATAATCCCTACAAAAAGAAACTTTATAAAATTATATCACTCCGTTTGCCAAATCTAGAGGATCGGTCTAGGCATCATAACAAGAGACAGCAGTTTCAACTCTGCTTTGAAGTAGGAACTTCAACCCTGCATTATCTGGTGTTTCCAGCTTTCTGTAAATAGACATCCACACACGCATGTATCTAGCAGAAGACGTAAGTCCTCTTCCCAAGTTCTTTCCTACTTTGAAAACTGCACAAGAAAAATGTGTATTCCCTCTGACCAGAGGTTTCTGCCACTGCTGTCCTCCTGCATTTCATAATTTGTTAGCAAGTGACCAACAGAAAAGAACTATTACTTTCCTAAGATGTGGATAAAATGCTGAATTCCTCTTCCTTCAACAGTACAATTTTCCTTGAATATTTTTAAAATATCCTGAGCAGCAGACGCAGGTCTGATACCTTTGTTTCCCATGTACTTATTTTTAACTCTACTACGTTTTCTCCTGCAGAGTGAACCTTATGTTTCAGCTGCAATGCCTTCCTCCTTGTAGAATAAGGTGTGAAACAGCACGGCGCGGCTGGCAGTCTCCTGAGGCTGCCACCATCCCCATCGTCACACCCCGACGGAGCCATCACCTCGCCAGGGCCCAGCGGCACAGCCCAGGGGACGCACGAACCGGCACGTGTGGGGCTGGCTTGGGCATCCGACGCGCACAGCGCTGAAATACAGGCGCACGCCGAGTTCCTCCGGGCTGTATCCGTGTTTGGAGCGCTGTCCGGGTGATGACATTGGAAGGTTCTGCCCGTGCTTCCCGCGGGAGCGCCGGCACGGGCAGGGCGCGGGTGT